>JASVEL010011338.1:0-77038 GCA_032618575.1 Nicotiana noctiflora | reverse complement strand
GTGATATCTGGCTCCCGAATCTTCAGCTGGTGATACCCAGAGCGCAAATCAATCTTAGAAAATACCTGTGCGCCCTATAGCTGGTCAAATAAATCATCAACACGGGGCAAAGGACACCGGTTCTTCACTGTAACCTTGGTCAGCTGACGATAGTCAATACACATACGTATAGAACCGTCCTTCTTCTTCACAAACAACACAGGAGTACCCCAAGGCGAAAACTGGGTCGAAAGAAACCCTTGCCCAATAACTCCTGTAACTTGTCACGACCCCAAATCCGGTCGTGATGGCGCCCAGCACACTGCTAGGCCAGCCCGACCAATCAACAACAATCATAGAGCTATGAGCTCGCCTTATCCCATTCTAACATAACAATTGTAAATTAACAGTAATGGATATATCAAAAACGGGGAAACCAAGTCCCAACGCATACCAACTCCCATGGACCGAAGGGTCAAGAGTCATGAGCCTCTACAGAACATAAGTGTAATACGGTTTACAACCAAAGCTCAGAGCGGAAAGAAATAACAATTCATAATCAAAGACAATAGGAAGGGATATCGGGTCCTGCGGACGTCGGCAGCTACCTCGAAGTCTCCACAGAACGGGGTTAATAAAGCAGTTGCGACAGCTCAACTGCTCTTCTGAACCTGTATATCTGCACACAAAAATGCAGGGGAGTGGGGTGAGTATATTTCAACTCAGTGAGTAACAATAGTAAACAACGACTGGAAGTGAGAACACCTGTACTATCACTATACAGTTCTAAGGGTAACCTCACAGGTAAGTCATCACTATAATGAATACCCCCAATATCCAGTCCACATCTATGCCATTTAGGTCCCACACTGACCACATTCTCACTCATACCACTACGGTATACAGCTATCTCGATATATGGAGACATATACATATGTCTATATCATAACAGTATTTTAGTATATATATGAATATGAATAAGTATGATACTGCGGCGCGTAGCCCGCTCCAATACATATACCGCTGCGGCGCGCAGCCCGCTCCAATACATATACCGCCGCGCCGCGCGCAGCCCGCTCCGTCTAACGTCGACGGCGCTCACTGGGGGTGTATACGTACTTCGGAGGGGCTCCCTAGGCCCAAGCGCTACGGTGCTATGGCGTGCAGCCAGGTCCACCATATATCACCGCGCGCGTGCGGTCCCGTCCAATATATATATATATACATATATAATTATACCGCTGCGGCGCGTGCGCCCCGATCCCATAATATACCGCGCTCACCGGAACGTGTGCGTACTCGTACTCCGAGCGGGCTCCTACGCCCAAGCGCAATAATACCGCGCCGTGCGTCCGTCCCACATGTATATTACATGTATATTACATGTACATCACTGCGGCGTGCAGTCCGATCCAATATATATACCGTCGCGGCGTGCGCCCCGATCCAACGTAGGTATCTATATACATAATACCTCATAACGGGTCCTCGACCCTATTCCGACCAAGTATGCACTTGGCCTCTCATGTCCAATATAATATATCACAACGGGTCCTCGACCCTATCTCGCTAATATAGACTCGGCCTTTCGTGCCCAATATAACATCTCATAGCTGGGTCTTTGACCCTATCTCATCTCAATCGGTATAGACTTGGCCTTTCAGTCCCACTCAGCTAGAACAGGAATTCCACCCTAGATAATCTCTCTCAATGTACACATCTAATACATGCTCATATTATGCTATACGGCTAGAGCTATGGCCGAGTGTATATTTCCAACACGATATAAAGGTCACCTAGCTCTATAGGTTCCTTAATGCTCTACAGATCGGCACAAGGCCCCAAACATGGCTATCAGCCCAATTGCATAGTTATAAACTTATTATCAGTCATAACACACAGTATACTATTAGTCGGGAAGGACTAAGTCCGAACCCCCAATCACAATGTCACCACGCCCGTCATAGAACGCGTGTCTCATCTCAATATAGCACTCTGAAGTGCTAGTACGGGGTTTCAAACCCTCAGTACATTATTTACTACTACCACTCACCTCGATCCGATAGAAGCCTTAATCCGCCTTGCGCTCGCCTCGCAATTCAATCACCTTGAATGTCGAATCTGCTCAAAATCAATGAGAATACATCAATATAGGCTAATTAAACACAACCCATTCGAAATAACTCAATTTACATCAAAATTCCCAAAGTTGCCAAAACCCGAGCCCCGGGCCCACATTCCGAAAATTTACGAAATTCACATTTCTGGAACCCTCGTCTCGCCACGAGTCCATACATATAAAATTTACCAAAATCGGACTCCGTTTGCCCACTCAAATCGGTGTTTTTCTTCAATTTAGGCTTAGGGCTCAAACCCACAATTAATCTTCCATTTACCGGGAATTAACCAAGGATTTCATGTAAAAATGATGTAATTAAGCCATAAACTTACCTCCGACGAAACCCCGATGATTTCCCAGCAATCTCCCGTCAATTTCTCCTCTTGGAACTCAAAATGGAGTTTTGGGTTAATGAACCCGTATGTGAAATGTTCTGTAATTAAACTCACTGCCAGAGCAATTTGCTCTACGCGTTCGCGATGGTCTCCACGCGTTCGCGATGCTTGGCTTCCAGTTACTCTACGCGAACGCGACAATTCCCACGCGTTCGCGATGAACAAACATCCCAGTCGCCCAAAATCCTTCTACGCGTTCGCGACTCCCAGTCACGCGAACGCGAAGCTTATCTCCCTCAGACCAACGCGAACGCGACCTCAGGAACGCGATCGCGAAGCACAAAGCTTTTGGCCTTCGCGAACGCGACACGCCTGATCGCGAACGCGATGCATTGATCCTCCTGGCCTTCGCGAACGCGGCCCCTGCCACGCAAACGCGAAGGCTTAATGCCTGGGCAGTAACCTGCAAATTTACAGCAGACCTTTCCAAGTTCAAAATGCCCGATTGATGGTCCGGAATCATCCCGAGGCCCCCGGGACCCCAACGAAAACCACAAACATACCCCAAAATACGATACGAACTTGTTCCAATCATAAAAACACTATCCTAAACATCAAAATCACCAATTACCCACGGATTCAAGCCTAAATTTCTTAAAACTTTCCGAATTGCACATTCCATCAAAAACCCGACCAAACGATGTCCGAATGACCTGAAATTTTGCAGGCACATCCAAAATCACCTAACGGAGCTATTGCAACTGTCGGAATTCTATTCCGACCCCCGGATCAAAATCTCACCTACCATTCGGATTTCGCCAAAATTCAACCTTAGCAAATTCAAGCCTATTTCTACACCGGGCCTCCAAATTAAATTCCGATTGCTCCCCTAAGTCATAAATCACCTTCCGGAACTAACCGAATCATCAGAATCCGATTCCGAGCCCTCTAACCAAATAGTCAACTCCGGGTTGACTTTCCTTATTCAAGTCTCCTTCAAAAAGGCTATATGCCTCATTTTCAATCCAATTCACTCCTAACTCCCCCAATAGACTCTAACACTTATATAAAAGCATGAATTATGTAATTACAACATAACGGGGCGGTAATTCCCGTAACGACGGGCCGGGTTGTTACATTCTCCCCAACTTAAACAAACGTTCGTCCTCGAGCGGAGTCAGAGTTGTACTAGAAGCCACCCAATAGCTGAATGACCTTACCAAGCATAATTCCAGGCGATCATACGTCACCCTATCTCACATAAGTCCGAAAACACCATATAGTCAAAATTTCACAGACCATCTGAACCATAATTCACATTGTACTTTCCGAAATCATATGCCAATTGCAAATCCCATGCCTATACTCAGGATACACTAGAATCCACTGCAATAACCCACACTCACCACTCCGGTGAGATCATATGATGTATCAAACAACCCAATCGCTCGAGACAATAGTCTCTAATCACAATAATTTCTCACGATAACCAAATACCAACTGAATAACCCTTTTCATTAGATAGAGTTTTGTTCCAACACCTTCATATCATGCCCACGGCAGTTGAAGCACGCGATATACCGAACCCATCTCTCAGGTTAACCATTCGTGAATCTATTTCTCTTTTAAAATTGATACCACAATAAGTTTCGGAGCCAAACCTCGATATTACCTTTCTAACGAGCTGAAATCACATATACTCACATTCATTATTGGCTCCAACGACCATTTCGATTATAACGCACCGCACTGGTGCTAAGACACCTCAACACCGGCCTAAGCCACGACGAGCACAACATAGGCTCAAATAGAAACGTATGCACACATTCGAATCATGACAGTTCAATTCATGACAACTGTCTCCAGCAAATAGAGCTGCAATTTAATCCCTCTATGCCATCATAATATAGAACTGAGATCGCGTCTCGTATTATAGAAATAAAGTACCTGAATCCTCCTCGAGAGGTCATAACATCACGCGGCCTTGCCACGATTCATGATTTTATCCAAACATTATTATTCATGAAGCACCCCAATTTACCAAGCTCAAAACGATCAGCCACACACATATTTAGGTCTGAACCCAAGCAATCAACCTCACCCACGGTGAAACAATTAACGTATGCTATCAAATCCTGAAAGAACACAACCGATGTGCCATTCGCCAAGCGATACTTAAAATGATCCTTTCCTCAGAATCGAGGAAATATTGTATACCAGGTAGCATATAACTAACTATATTTTCACAATATTCTGTTGCGGCGTGCAACCCGTTCCAACAGCATACATGTGGCGGCGTGCCACCCGATCCAGATACCATACATGTGGCGGCGTGCCACCCAATCCAAATACTATACCTGTGGCGGCGTGCCACCCGATCCACGAATACACCTAGCAAAGGGAATGCACATCGAGACAAGTCGCTCATTGCAACAACATATACATAGCCTCAAGCTCGGCCACCTGCATTGCACCCGTCAAAGTTCCCCAATACTGGAACTGAAACAATGGTAGATACCTCTACACTAACATCCGCCCCTAAGGTCCAATTAACAAAGCAATGCCTACCAGCCGTCCGCTGGTCCTGGGTACAACTACTCTATTGGAGCATACTTTGATGTTTTTCTGCTACGCAATTTGTGTCATTTTCCGACATAGTCCACATCACATTAGTCTAGACAATCTGACCCATGACAACCAGTCAGCAATCGAGTATCATAATCCAAATTCGTTTTATCAAGTCAAGAGATAAAAAGCCATTAGAGCTTCTGATTTTCGAAAATCACAAAACGGTGTCGATACCCATGATATACAACCACTGCATAGGCGGACTAACGAGAACTTCAAGTCTCCAATACATATACAACACATGAATCACAATACCTGGTTCCACACTCCACCGTACGAATACATAACGCACATCAAGCGTCCATTCATACCACGACGGCCATTCGGAAATTTCACTATGCCATCAACGATTCAGTTATTATAGTCGATCCAACAAGAGAATACCACCATACAACTGGATATCATCATTTTACATTACCTTGTCCTTTTTGGATCATATTCCCTGCCAAGTTAATAGAATAGCAGTACCATTTTCTTAAATTATCAGAAAGATCGATTCTTAATTCACCTGCAGCTGTCCGCGCTGCTCAATAATTTTATTGACTTCCCATATATTATGAACCGATCTCAAAACCTTGAATATACCCTTATCAACTTTCCATAACACATCGTGTATACCATATCACACTAAGACAACATGGAAATTCCTATCCCTTTCCTCCGCCTCAATATCGGCGCACTCCACTAGTCAAGGACTTTTGTGATCCCATATAGAAGAAAAATTCATTACACATTCCACGCTTCGCATACCGACAGGAATATACTCATCTTCAAACCATGATAAAACACATCACGAACTATTTCTTCCCATTCGTTGCATAAGTTTAACTGCCAGGACTGAGTCCTTATACCCATATCAAGTTACACAACTGCCAGCACTCAAGAGCTTTGCTGCAATGTCTGCAAGACTCATTACTTCAACCACATACCAGGAATCAATCGTATTCCTTTCTATACCATTCTGGTTTATTAACAAGTTGTTCCATTTACCCAGTTTCCTTTCTGATTCATCTCTAATTTCATATCAGTCTTTACTATAGTACCATAATACATCAACTCATGTTACCACATGAGACTCGTACACAAGACCACACGGTCTAAGACCCAAAGGCCACTGAATACTCTCTCATATTTCCCAGAAGGATCACATCCTACAATACTTTATTTTGAAGAACCTCTTGCTATTTGAATTCGTTATCATTACCTTCCAATACGGATTACATAGAATCCCATCATTCACATAATATAACACAAGTACCGATCTCTTCTAACGAAACCATCATCTTTAGCCACATGCACAATCTTAAGGCACTTGACTGTTACAAGCAAAATCTGAACACTGCAAAACCATTCTCGGGCATCATTCACCCTTATTCAGTTGTAATTCAACTGTCCTATTGAGTAAAACCACTCGTTTTTTGTTAGAACTCTGACATCGCAGAACATGATTACTTACAGGTACAATTCGCTATCTTTCATTTCTATACACCGAACATTCTCTACCAACAGTAGTTCAAAACATCCTAGTATTTCTTCAAATCTACGAAGCACCATAAGCCTTTATCAAAATTTCCCAACATACCTAGAGACAGAGCCAACACAGCACACGACAGTGCAATCAGATAATCAATAACAACCTCCCCAACTTAGCTCGAAGTCATTCATCAAAGCACTTTCAACCACTCATATTATTATTACTCAAATGATGCCACAAAGTTCTAGTTAGATTAAACTCAGTCATTTACAAGCTTCGGCGGAGATTCGAATCATCAGAAATATTAACCCTTTTGCAAGAATCATTCACACACAACAGTTACGCCCCCTCTTTAGGTGGCAAAATCTTTTCTAAGTCCCGGATTTTCCAAAAATTTCGGCAGAGTTTCCTTTGTAAATTGGCCTATCCACCTGCCAGAGAATCACCAAACCATTCTAACAATACATCCACAACTCAACAAAACATCACAATGTATTTCAACAACATTAAATCTCAATACTATACGAATCATATTATCACAATTATACCTGACCATGTACTGCACCTGCTCGAATCATAAAATATATCAAATACCTTTCAATTACACATGAGAGTCAATCCACTTACCTCGCCTCAATTTAGCATTTCAGTACAATACCTTCCACCAGGATACACATAGCATAATCACTTTAGTCTTCCTGAGTTTGAACTCGTTCCGCTACACATAAGGCACTTTACCTTCCAATTAAGAGGCGATGAAAATATTTCTCACGCCCATAGCTAGGGCTATATATCAAACCACAATAAAGATCAATACCGATCGTATAAACTTCATAATACCGACTCGTGAAATTAGCACCTTGGTGCTCAAGCCATAGACAATGATTTCGCCTCAAGTCTTCCAGACAGGCCCAATATGAACTCATAGAGATTATATCTCGCCCCTCGATTGGGGAATCATAAGCCATCAAGGCAAATTTATCACTAAGCACTCGAGTGCGCGCATCAATGTGCAGGAGGAATTTCAAGAATTACATCTCAAGCTGAATAAAACACGCACGATGAGAATTCCAAGAATTTGAAACGTTCCTAAAGGTTCGCAGCCTCCCGAGGATAAGTACAGGCGTCCCCGTACCGATCCACAAGACTCTACTAACCGGCTCAAGACTCACGAGGCCTAGTAAACCTAGGCTTTGATACCAACTTGTCACGACCCCAAATCCGGTCGTGATGGCGCCCAGCACACTGCTAGGCCAGCCCGACCAATCAACAACAATCATAGAGCTATGAGCTCGCCTTATCCCATTCAAACATAACCATTGTAAATTAACAGTAATGGATATATCAAAAACGGGGAAACCAAGTCCCAACGCATACCAACTCCCATGGACCGAAGGGTCAAGAGTCATGAGCCTCTACAGAACATAAGTGTAATACGGTTTACAACCAAAGCTCGGAGCGGAAAGAAATAACAATACATAATCAAAGACAGTAGGAAGGGATATCGGGTCCTGCGGACGTCGGCAGCTACCTCGAAGTCTCCACAGGAACGGGGATAATAAAGCAGTTGCGACAGCTCAACTGCTCTTCTGAACCTGTATATCTGCACACAAAAATGCAGGGGAGTGGGGTGAGTATATTTCAACTCAGTGAGTAACAATAGTAAACAACGACTGGAAGTGAGAACACCCGTACTATCACTATACAGTTCTAAGGGTAACCTCACAGGTAAGTCATCACTATAATGAATACCCCCAATATCCAGTCCACATCTATGCCATCTAGGTCCCACACCGACCACATTCTCACTCATACCACTACGGTATACAGCTATCTCAATATATGGAGACATATACATATGTCTATATCATAACAGTATTTTAGTATATATATGAATATGAATAAGTATGATACTGCGGCGCGTAGCCCGCTCCAATACATATACCGCTGCGGCGCGCAGCCCGCTCCAATACATATACCGCTGTGGCGCGCAGCCCGCTCCATTTAACGTCGACATCGCTCACTGGGGGTGTATACGTACTTCGGAGGGGCTCCCTAGGCCCAAGCACTATGATGCTGCGGCGTGCAGCCCGATCCACACATGTATTACTTCGGTATCACTGCGGCGTGCAGTCCGATCCAACATATATACTGCTGCGGCGTGCAGCCCGATCCCATAATATACCGGCGCTCACTGGAATGTGTGCAGACTCAGACTCCGAAGGGGCTCCTACAGCCCAAGCGCAATAATACTGCGGCGTGCAGGTCCGTCCCACATGTATATTACATGTATATTACATGTACATTATTGCGGCGTGCAGTACGATCCAACATATATACTGCTGCGGCGTGCAGCCCGATCCAATGTAGGTATCTATATACATAATACCTCATAATGGGTCCTCGACCCTATTCCAGTCAGTATGCACTTGGCCTCTCAGGTCCAATATAATATATCACAATGGGTCCTCGACCCTATCTCAGTTAATATAGACTTGGCCTTTCAGGCCCAATATAACATCTCATAGTGGGTCCTTGACCCTATCTCATCTCAATCGGTATAGACTTGGCCTTTCAGGCCCACTCAGCTAGAACAGGGAATTCCACCCTAGATAATCTCTCTCAATGTACACATCTAGTACGAGCTCATATTATGCTATACAGCTAGAGCTATGGCTGAGTGTATATTTCCAACACGATATAAAGGTCACCTAGCTCTATAGGTTCCTTAATGCTCTACAGATCGGCACAAGGCCCCAAACATGGCTATCAGCCCAATTGCATAGTTATAAACTTATTATCAGTCATAACACACAGTATACTATTAGTCGGGAAGGACTAAGTCCGAACCCCCAATCACAATGTCACCACGCCCGTCATAGAACGCGTGTCTCATCTCAATATAGCACTGGTGAAGTGCTAGTACGGGGTTTCAAACCCTCGGTACATTATTTACTACTACCACTCACCTCGATCCGATAGAAGCCTTAATCCGCCTTGCGCTCGCCTCGCAATTCAATCACCTTGAATGCCGAATCTGCTCAAAATCAATGAGAATACATCAATATAGGCTAATTAAACACAACCCATTCGAAATAACTCAATTTACATCAAAATTCCCAAAGTTGCCAAAACCCGAGCCCCGGGCCCACATTCCGAAAATTTACGAAATTCACATTTCTGGAACCCTCGTCTCGCCACGAGTCCATACATATAAAATTTACCAAAATCGGACTCCGTTTGCCCACTCAAATCGGTGTTTTTCTTCAATTTAGGCTTAGGGCTCAAACCCACAATTAATCTTCCATTTACAGGGAATTAACCAAGGATTTCATGTAAAAATGATGTAATTAAGCCATAAACTTACCTCCGACGAAACCCCGATGATTTCCCAACAATCTCCCGTCAATTTCTTCTCTTGGAACTCAAAAATGGAGGGTTCATGAATGAAACCCGTATGTAAAATGTTCTGTAATTAAACTCACTGCCAGAGCAATTTGCTCTACGCGTTCGCGATGGTCTCCACGCGTTCGCGATGCTTGGCTTCCAGTTACTCTACGCGAACGCGACAATTCCCACGCGTTCGCGATGAACAAACATCCCAGTCGCCCAAAATCCTTCTACGCGTTCGCGACTCCCAGTCACGCGAACGCGAAGCTTATCTCCCTCAGACCAACGCGAACGCGACCTCAGGAACGCGATCGCGAAGCACAAAGCTTTTGGCCTTCGCGAACGCGACACGCCTGATCGCGAACGCGATGCATTGATCCTCCTGGCCTTCGCGAACGCGGCCCCTGCCACGCAAACGCGAAGGCTTAATGCCTGGGCAGTAACCTGCAAATTTACAGCAGACCTTTCCAAGTTCAAAATGCCCGATTGATGGTCCGGAATCATCCCGAGGCCCCCGGGACCCCAACGAAAACCACAAACATACCCCAAAATACGATACGAACTTGTTCCAATCATAAAAACACTATCCTAAACATCAAAATCACCAATTACCCACGGATTCAAGCCTAAATTTCTTAAAACTTTCCGAATTGCACATTCCATCAAAAACCCGACCAAACGATGTCCGAATGACCTGAAATTTTGCAGGCACATCCAAAATCACCTAACGGAGCTATTGCAACTGTCGGAATTCTATTCCGACCCCCGGATCAAAATCTCACCTACCATTCGGATTTCGCCAAAATTCAACCTTAGCAAATTCAAGCCTATTTCTACACCGGGCCTCCAAATTAAATTCCGATCGCTCCCCTAAGTCACAAATCACCTTCCGGAACTAACCGAATCATCGGAATCCGATTCCGAGCCCTCTAACCAAATAGTCAACTCCGGGTTGACTTTCCTTATTCAAGTCTCCTTCAAAAAGGCTATATGCCTCATTTTCAATCCAATTCACTCCTAACTCCCCCAATAGACTCTAACACTTATATAAAAGCATGAATTATGTAATTACAACATAACGGGGCGGTAATTCCCGTAACGACGGGCCGGGTTGTTACACAAACACACCCTTAGTCTCTTTAAGGAAGGCTTATCTTGGAAAAGTCAACTAGAAGTTAACTTGTGTGTTAGAGGGCTAGGACATAAATTCTGTCTGATGGTTTGGTTAGCTCCGAGAGATGAACTGGAAATACATCAGCAAAGTCACGTACCACAGGAACAGAATCAATAGAGGGAGTGTCAATACCGACATCCCGCACATAGGCTAGATAAGCAGCACACCCCTTCTCAACCATACGCTGAGCTCTGAGAAAGGAAATAACACAGCTAGGGGTGTTATCTAGAGTACCACTCCACTCAATACGTGGAATGCCTGGCATAGCCAGCGTCACGGTCTTGGCGTGACAATCAAGAATAGCATAATGGGGCGACAACCAGTCCATACCCAGAATAATATCAAAATCGACCATCCCGAGCAACAATAGATCCGCTCTGGTCTCAAAATCACAAATGGTAACCAAACACGACCGATATACACGGTCCACAGCCAAAGAATCACCCACCGGAGTGGAAACATAAATGGGGGCACTCAAAGAATCCCGAGGCACACCCGGATGAGAAGCAAAGTAAGAGGACACATATGAAAAAGTGGAACCAGGGTCGAATAGAACCGATGCCTCCCTGTGACTAACCATAAAAATACCTGTGATAACAGAGTCAGATGCAACAGCCGCAGCGCGATCAGGAATAGCATAGAATCTGGCCTGTCCCCCCTCTCGAGGGCGGCCTCTGGAACCCTGACTCCCGCCCTTGGATGGCTGGGCAGGTAGAGTGGCAGCTGGGGCTGGAATGATAGCCTGCTGGCCCTAAGAACCATGCGGATGCTGTGATGACTGATGAGGGGCTCCTCTCCTACGCCTGGGGCACTCCTTAACCAGGTGGTGAGTATCCCCGCACTCAAAACAAGCTCTGGGAGGACGCGGTGGCTGTGACTGACCGGCCTCACCCCCACTAGTCTGACCCCTAAAAGGACCCCGCGCAGGAGGTGCACTGGAAACTGGGGGAGCATAATAAGGCTCCTGAGGTGCTGGAAGAGCTGGAGTGCTATCGACTGCTGGTAAAGCTGAGTGAACTGGTCGGCCAGAATAACCCCTGCCAAAACAACCAGCTACTGAAGTGCGGCCACCAGAGAAATAGCCCGACTCACGAGACCTCTTGGCCTCTCTCTCCCCCCGCTCTCTAGGGAGCATACTCTCGATCCTCCTCGCAATGCTCACTGCTTGCTGATAAGATATATCTATCTCCAACTCTCTGGCCATGCTGGATCGGATCGGCGGAATCATGCCCTCAATAAATCTCCGCACCCTCTCCCGGACCGTGGCTACCAAGGCCGGTGCATGCCTGGCGAGACGGGTGAAACTGATAGCATACTCCGATACTGACATGGAGCCCTGTCGCAATCTCTCAAACTCCGAGCGCCAAGAATCCCTAAGGCTCTGGGGAACAAACTCCGTCAAAAACAGATTTGAAAACTGCGTCCAGGTCAACGAAGCGGACTCCTCCGGACTATCCAACTCATACGTGCGCCACCAATCATAAGCGGTCCCACGAAACTGAAACGTAGTGAAGGAAACCCCGCTGGTCTCCACAATCCCCATGGTAGAAAGAATACGATGACACTCCTCCAGAAAACCCAATGCATCATCTGAAGCCAAACCACTGAACACTGGAGGGTCATATTTCTTAAACCTCTCTAATCTATGATGTTTGTCCTCGGAGGTAGCTGCCCCACCTCCGGGCTGTACTAGGGCGGCAGGAGGCATAGTAATAATCTCTAGGACTTGCCCCATGGGCACTTGCTACTCAGGAGTAATGGCTGCGGGAGACTGGGCCCCTCCCCCGGCTTGAGATGTAGTTGCAGTGAGAGGAAGCAACCTCGCCTGAGCTAAAGTAGTATACATGTTCATGAACTGGAGCCAGGGTCTCCTGTAGTGCTGGAGTAGTAGCAGCTGTAGTCGGTGTACCAGGTGCCTGCGCTCCAACCTGGTCCACCGGTGGCACCTCAGCGGCAGCGCGCGATGGTGCTGTGGCTGCACCTCGGGCGCGTCCTCGTCCTCTACCTCGGCCCCGGCCTCTGACGGCGGCAACAGGGGGCGCGGGTACCTGATCGTCGCGAGTAGCTCGTGTCCTCACCATCTGTGAGAGAATAGAAAGCAATAGTTTAGATTTTGATGCCAAAAATATCGCACGACAAGGAATCCAAAAGAAATGAAGAGTTTCCTAAACAGTTACATAGCCCCTCGTAGATAAATACAGACGTCTCTATATCGATCAGCGAGACTCTAAGTAACCGGTCTGTGTCCCGTGACTCCTATGAACCTAGAGCTCTGATACCAACTTGTCACGACCCTAGTTCACCAATCGTGAACATGTCGTGATGGCACCCAGTCTCCACGACTAGGTAAGCCTAACACATTGCGGAATATACAAGCTTATGCACATTTAATAAGAATTAGCGGGAAATGAGAGAAAAGGAATGTAATCCATGCCACTTAGCACATACCCACGTCAAATACACTGTATAAAACATTACCAAGACCCGGAATCCCACGGGTAACTACGAAAAGAGAACATACAACTGTAGCTCTATGTATAAAGAGTATCTAACAACGAAATGAAGGAAAATAAAACATCTACTAGCACTAGAATAGAAGGAAGGCCTCCGGATCCGCGGACGTAGCAGGATCATACCTCGAGGTCTCCCAAAGCGCTGCTGAATCACCTGGTGTGAGCCTGTCCTGATGTACCTGGATCCGCACAACAAAAGTGTGCAGAAGAGTAGCATGAGTACACCACGGCGGTACTCAGTAAGTGCCAAGCCTAACCTCGATAGAGTAGTGACGAGGAAGGTCGGGGCCCTACCGAGAGAACAATAACATAATGATCAAAATAGTAATAAGCAAGAATAAGTAAGAATGAATCTGAAATAACAACAATAAAGTAATTACTAAAACCGACTACGATTAGCTAACTACAAGTAAACAACACAACATAAACTCAAACCAGCAAGTCCAGGACCTGTGGGAATTGAACCCACAGTCCCACTCTATAATCAACAACCCAGGAGCTACGGGAATTTAACCCGCTGTCCCAATATCAGTATCTTGGGTCTCCAAGAATCGAACCCGCAGCCCGTGTCTCAATACCTCAGGGTGTATCTCAATGATCTCAGGATCTCCGGGAATCGAACCCGCAGTCCTAGGACCTTCCGTTTATATATCGTGGTTGTTTTCTGTAGTAATATGATTGTCAAATGAATCACTTACTATACCACATGTTCTATACTATAACTATGCTCAGGTTTGGTATTTATATTGATATACCCTAATACCAATGTAACGAATTAATCGCCTATTTTTAAACCAAGTAGTCTGAAAAATAGACCGTATATCGTGACGGCTTATTTCAATATTGAGTCGCATATGAAATTTAAATATTACGCATGCAATGTCTGTCATTAAGAACATCAACGTATTAGAAAAGATAAGAGTCACTCTATCGGACTAAGTGCCACTCTATTTATACAGGTTCAATTAAAAATGTTAATTATAGAAATAGTTGAAGAGATGTTATACTATTATTAAATAGTATAACTATCTATTTAATACAATTATATTATAAAACGATATAATACGCAATCTAATATATAATTTATTTCCTTATAGAAAATTTACAGTGACTTAAGTTAGACAAATATATTAGAAACTCATATATTTGTACACGATTAGTGCGTATACTTAAAGGTTATTGTGATTAGGTGTTAATTTATAAAACATAATTACTTTGGGACATATCGTATTACACTAATACGATTGTAGTCATAACGGATGGGATGCATAGATGAATTGCTAACAAACACATAAGTCAATTAATGTATGGTGGTTACCTGTGATCCTTTACAACACCTCTGATATTAAGACCATTTTACTATGATTATGTGATAGATTTTCAGTTAACACCATAACATTTGGCCTAAACCCACAATCTCTATTTAACCAAAACTGAAATTAATAACACTAATATTTAGTGAGAATTCGATGTCAAATTACCAAAACATCCAAACCTCTACTGTGACAGTCGTTTATATATCGTATTGGGAATTTAAGCCAGAAGGTTTGTAGTTCTACATGGAAATAATTTGTATAGTTGCCACCCTGCTTGTCGGGGGTTCATCTGGTGTTTCATGTATCTATACTCCATAAGTATATATTAACAAAATATATATATATATATATATATATATATATATATATATATATATATATATATATATATATATATATATATATATATATATATATATATATATATATATATATATATATATATTTATATTTAACTCTAAACCCAATAAATCACACCAAATCCACGCTATTCTAAATTTGATATGAAAAATGCATGATCATGTTGAAGATATACACCTAGATGCTACAACGTAACCTCATAATCAAAACTACTATGATTAACTAGGAAAGTATAATCACTCTAGTTCATTCTATCATGCCAAAATATCTTAATACTCGTAAGATATAATCGTACATTATGCCACTATGACAACCATAAGTGTTATCATATGGTTAATATAAAATTAGAGAATTACACAGTTTATAGCTAAACCTAAGTTATTAAAGTAGGGATTACAGGATAAAAATTATTAAAAGATATGTACATCTCAGTCAATATAGACTAATTAATATGAAAGCACTCAAGTTTGGATATAAGAAAGATCTAGCATTCTCAGTTTACATAAAATCAGGCCTAAATTCCCAACCATGGCAAAACCATCGGCCTACGATCATCACTGTACAACAGGTGTCACAGTAGTAATGTTCAATGTGGTATTCTAACTAGTCTAGTATGGACTTTGCTGGAAGGTAGACTTTCATACACACTGATCCCGTGGTTCTAACCCACAGTAGTTACGAGATAATTAAATATTACTTAACAACTATATGGACACAGGACGTATAATACCAACTAGATTTGGTAAATGCTATCATGTACTAGGATGTAAGTAGTAGTCCTAGTACATTTGATAATAGTGTACTTTATTTATGCTAACCGATTTTGAGCATAAGGGGGTTTGGAGATACGCATAATGTAACTTTTTAGTAATTATGTCCAAGAATTAGCTACCACGATAATTGTGTAATTCTTTCATTATATCCCAATCTCTTAGCTTATTTGTGGTTTAGAACCACGAGATCAGTGTGTATGAAATTACACATTCAAGCTAATTAAAGATGTAATTAGCTTATAAGACATAAAAAAGTTATAATAATTTCACATGAAAGTATCGGAGTTATACATAACTAACACAAATGCAGCGTATGTTTATTGATTTGTATTTACTATAGAGTATTATAACGTTAAAGATTATGATTACTTCTTAGGTATACGAATAGGTACCACATTTATTTATAGTGTTTATCTAAAAGGGGTATGGACTAAGTAAACCTTACCCAGGTATTATATGGTGTCCTAATATGTATAAAATGCATATTAAACTACATGGCTTTTAGATAATTCTCTGAATATATGCATACTGTAATAAATTACTTATAACGATTGTTATATATTTTTCTATTTGATTGTCATATGACAAGGGATTTAACATCACTTGAGAATGTAATATACTATTATTAAATATTATAG
Organism: Nicotiana noctiflora; assembly: GCA_032618575.1. Lineage (NCBI taxonomy): Eukaryota > Viridiplantae > Streptophyta > Magnoliopsida > Solanales > Solanaceae > Nicotiana > Nicotiana noctiflora. The sequence continues at coordinate 60,339 of JASVEL010011338.1, read as the reverse complement.
TCTGACATCATCAATGACAAATCTGCTATATGTTACATTTATAGTTTATTATAAAATATTATGGAATATGTATATCAATCTGTTATTAGATAACAGGTAATCTATGTCATACTAATGCATAAAAATCTTGTTAACATCAACTTAACGCATGAAGGGTGATAACTACTTGTAGGGTTATCGTAGGTAACATGTTATTCACCCACTAAAATATACATACCTAAATAAATGTGATATTCTCCCCATACCAATTACTAGATCTATAATTGACCGTGAATAAATATAGATTAAAATACTCATACATGTCGAACGTGGTTGTTATTTAGTATTATTTCCATCTAATAAAGGTAAAAAAAGTGTATTACATGATATATACTTTTAAACTGTGTATGTAAATCGGTTGTCTAATGGACTTATGTGGTTGTCCATTAATTATAAATTACATTTTTGTACATACTAAAAATTTTAATCGTAGTGGTGACGTTGGGAGTAATGTTTGGATAATTACATTTTATCACTTATTTTGAGCACGTGATTTTTGCCCCGCATGAGAATTACTCCCAAAAATTCAAAATAAAAGAGTTTTTGTGTTGTTTGCAATATTTGTGGATTTTATGTTATTTTTCTCTTATTGTTTGCGTTTGTGTGTCCATGTCTATTTGTTTAAATAAATAAAAAATACAAAATATGTTTGTCACGACCCTAGTTCACCAATCGTGAACATGTCGTGATGGTACCGAGTCTCCACGACTAGGTAAGCCTAACACGTTGCGGAATATACAAGCTTATGCACATTTAATAAGAATTAGCGGGAAATGAGACAAAAGGAATGTAATCCGTGCCACTTAGCACATACACCCGTCAAATACACTTTATAAAACACTACCAAGACCCGGAATCCCACAGGTAACACATACTAAAAGAGAACATACAACTGTAGCTCTATGTATAAAGAGTATCTAACAACGAAATGAAGGAAAAAAAAACATCTACTAGCACTAGAATAGAAGGAAGGCCTCCGGATCCGCGGACGTAGCAGATCATACCTCGAGGTCTCCCAAAATGCTGCTGAATCACCTGGTGTGAGCCTGTCCTGATGTACCTGGATCTGCACAACAAAAGTGTGCAGAAGAGTAGCATGAGTACACCACGGCGGTACTCGGTAAGTGCCAAGCCTAACCTCGATGGAGTAGTGACGAGGAAGGTCAGGGCCCTACCGAGAGAACAAAAATAAAAGGATAGTAACAATAATAAGCAGTTTAAAGGATAATAATTCCGAAATAACAACAATGAAGAGATTGCTACAACCGTCTACAAGTAAGCTAACAACAAGTAACAAAACTCAAATAACAAGTCCAGGACCTGTGGGAATTGAACCCACAGTCCCACTCTAAAATCAACGGTCTAGGAGCTACGGGAATTTAACCCGCAGTCCCAATAACGGTATCTCTGGGTCTCCGGGAATCGAACCCGCAGGCCGTGTCTCAATACCTCAGGATGTATCTCAATGATCTCAGGATCTCCGGGAATCGAACCCGCAATCCGTATCTCAATAATATATCAATAAACTCCGGGTCTCCGGGAATCGAACCCGCAGCCCTTGGATCTCCGGGAATTGAACCCGCAGTCCACAAACAATAGCAAATCCGGGTCTCTGGGAATCGAACCCACAGCCCTGGGATCTCCGGGAATTGAACCCGCAGTCCCCCAACACAACAAATAAAGAAAACACACACAAAAAACATAATATGCTTAACTACAACTTCACCGAGGATTAGTGCCAACAATTATCAAGAAGTTCAAGTAGGACAATTAGGCAATTAGACAGATAAATCCTACCTAATCATGCTTCCCTCACGAATACCACGTAAAGGTCACAATTTAATAATTAAGAACAGAAATATCACGGATTGGACAATTTAAGTAAAGTGAGTTACAACAACTAGCGCATGTACACGCTCGTCACCTCGCGTACAAGACATTTAAACTATCACATAATATCCTAGGGGTAAAGGTTCCCCCACACGAGGTTAGACAAGCCACTTACCTCGATTCCGGTACAAAACCGCTAAGAGACAACACTCTTGCCGCGAATATCCGACTCCGAGTGGCCCGAATCTAGTCAAACCAATTACACAATATAAATAACATCGCAAGTAACTAACTACAATGATAAAATTACAGCTACGGCGCGAAAGTGGGTGAAATGACCAAAATACCCCTGAATCCATCGGCTCGGAATTGAAATATTTTTACATTTTCAGAACCCTCGTACTCTCACGAGTCTAACCATATAAAAATCTCCCAAATCGGACCACAAATGACCCTTCAAATCCCAAATTTAAAGTTTTTGCTCCAAGCCCTAATTTCTTACAATTTTGCTATGTTTTCATAAATTTCAAGGATGATTCTTCAATAAAATCATATATTTAGTTCATAGGACTTACCTCTAATCACTTCTTGTCAAAACCCCTTCAATTCTCGTCCAAAAGCTCTCAAGAATGACCAAAAAAGGTGGAAAAATGGGTTTGGTTCGCGGATGAAATGTTTTAAAATATTCTGTCCAGGTATTTTGTTCAATGCGATCGCGGGAAATGCTTCGCGATCGCGGAGAACAAATTTTTGGCCAAAAATTACCCTTCGCGATCGCGGGAAATGCCTCGCGATCGCGGTGAACAACCTCCAGTTCCTCCGGACAGGCTTCAGTAAAATGGTCATAACTTTTTACACACAACTCCAAATGACGAATGGTTTGATGTTCTGGAAACTAGACACATAGGGCTATAACTTTCATTTGTTGATCATTTCCTGAATCCTTATACAAACTTGTTCCAATCATCCAAACACGTCCATAAACACAAAAATTATCAATTTACAACGGATTCGAGCCTAAATTTCTTAAAACTTTCCGAATTTCACATTCGATCTAAAACCCGACCAAACGACGTCCGAATGACCTGAAAATTTGCGGACATATCCAAAATCACATAACGAAGCTACATAAATTGTCCGAATTCCATTCCGATCCCCGGATCAAAATCTCACCTATCGTTCGGATTCGCCAAAATTTCAAACTTCGGCATTTCAAGCCTAATTGAGCTACGAACCTCCAAAATACTTTCCGAACGCGCTCCCAACCCCAAAATCACCTAACGGAGCTAATGGAACCATCGGATTTCCGTTCCGAGTTCGTCTTAACACTGTTCCGGCTACGGGCCATTTTTTAACTTTAAAGCTCTCATTTAGGGACTAAGTGTCCCAAAATACTCCAAATTTCAGAACCGACTCTCCCGGAAACCACAATAGCAGAAATGAACTTAGGGGAACAGTTAAATTGGGGATTGGGGCATAATTTTCTAATACGACCGGTCGGGTTGTTACAATGTTGCATTTATATTATTAGGATATAATTCTGCACTTAGAAGTAGTTAAGTTTGTTTTACGAAAATGAAAAAATCAGAAAACAATGTATCTTTTGTATTTTTTTAGCCTTTAAATGTCCAATTGTGTGATTTTTCTTTTAATTAGTTGTGATAACTAATATATAGAGTTAATTAGTATATTTAAATTAATTTGGTTTTATAATTTAATCTTAGATTTTAGGTTTTAATTTAGGAAGAAAAAAAAAGAAAAAATAAAGAGAAGAAAAACAAAAGGACCCGGAATTGGGCCAAATTCATTGTTAATTCAAAAGGCCCAAATAGTTACCCATCCAAACCATCCCAAAAACCAGTCTAGCCCCGCCCCATCGCCCGAACCGCCCCATCATCTTTTCTAATATGTGCCGTTGGATCTCATCATCCAACTGCCCAGATTAATTAGTTAATCTCCAATGTATCAAACCCCCCTAAACCCTTCCGCCCACTTCATTCTCCCAAATAACCCCTCACCTCTTCCACTTCGTCTCCTTCACCCAGAAAACCCTAGTAGCCGCCGCCCTTCTCCACCGCCTGAAACCCTGCAGCAACCATCCCAAACACCACCAAATTAACACCAATTAATCTCCTTAACCCCCTGAACACGAATCCGTCATCGATTTGGCTCGAATCAACTCTACTCTTCTCGAATCTTCACTTAAAGATTCGAGCCAAACTCAAACATGTCCCAATCCACTCCAAATCGATACCATACCCTTACCAGACCTCCCTCACACCTTAACCACTATTAATTTCCGTCGAATCCAACCAGAAACCATCAAGGCCCAACTCCGAGCCTCAAGAACCCTAGAATTCAAAAACTAGGGATTTTGTCCAAATTAAAAGGAATTGAAGTTAATAGACTTTAATTGAGATTTTGCGCTTGAAAACATTTCAAATTAAAGTCCGTTCGACTTCAAAAAGCAATTTCAAATCCATTTGAGCCCAAGACTGTTTGATTTCTGATTCTCTTCTTAAGGTATTTTATTTTCTTCTTTCTGTTTTTATTGTTGTACTCTTTATTTAGTATAGTTGTTTATTTGTTTTCGTTTGTGTTTAGTCTTTTCTGTTTGCTTCTTCTGAAAGACCTTTATTTGGTCATTTTTTGATTTCTAATTTTGCTGCATGAATGTGTTTTAGAATACATAATCGCTTCGATTAGCATCATTGAATAATTAGTTTTGTACTTCCTATTTTTGTTCGAAACTGTGAGTAACGACCCGACCGGTCGTTTTGAGTCCCGACGCGTCATTCAGCAGATTGAGGCCATGAACAACTTCATCTCAGGTATATTGACTTGTGTGTATGGTCAGAATTAAAATTCAGGAAGTTTGGAGTCAAATCTAAATGGAAATTCTCATTTTGAAAGCTTAAAGTTGAAGAAATGAACTAGGATTGGAATTTTGAGTAAATGACCTCGGAATTGGGATCTAAAAGTTCTAGCATGCTCGTATGATGATTTTGAACTAGGGCGTATGTCCGAATTTGGTTTTTGATAACCCGTGAGCATTTCGGCGTATATGGTGGAAGTTAGTATTTTAGAAAAATTTCATAAATTTGGGTTGGAGGGCATTTTAGAGTTATAGATGTCCATTTGGGATTCCGAGTCTGGGAATATATCCGTATGGTGATTTTGGAGTTGGAAAAGCGATCGGAAGTGAATTCGGATGTCCGGAGGTCAATTTGAAGTCATTTGGCTAAATACAGGAATTTGAAGGTTTATGAGAAAATTCGACCGGAAGTGAAAATTTTGATATCGGGGTCAGAATGCGATTTCGAAAGTTGGTACAAGTCCGTAATGTCGAATGTGACTTGTGTGCAAACTTTGAGTCAATTCGGATCGATTTTGGTAGGAAAAGGGACAATTAATCTCTTTAAGAAAAGCTTAAGTTGGAAAAGTCAACCCAACGTTGACTTATGAGTTAGAGGGCTCGGAACTGAATTCCGATGATTCGGTTAGTTTTGGGGGATGATTTAAGACATACAAGCGCAATTGGAAGTAATTTTGGAAGTCCGGTGAAGAAGTTAGCCTATTTTGGCGAAGTTGGAATTTTGGCGGAATCCGATCGATGGGTGATATTTTGATCCGCAAGTCGGAATGGAATTCCAACAGTTGCAGTAGCTTCGTTAGGTGATTTTGGATATGTCTGCAAATTTTCAGGTCATTCGGACATCGGTTGGTCGGGTTTTTGATCGAAAGTGTATTTTTGGAAGTTTTTGGAAACTTAGGCCTTGATTTGATGAAAATTGATGATTTTGATGTTATTTTGGCGATTTGATCACTCGAGCGAGTTCGTGTGATGTTTTAGAGTCAATGTGCATATTTGGTTTGGAGCCCCGAGGGCTCGGGAGTGTTTCGGAGGTGTCTCGGAATAATTCCGGACTTAGAAAATGGGCAGAAAATGCAGAAAAATCTGCTGTGAACAGTGTCCATGAACAGTGTCCGTGAACAGTGTCCATGAACAGTGCCCGTGAAACAGTGTCCATGAACAGTGCCCGTGAAACAGTAACCGTGAATAGTGTCGGACAAAATATATTTGAGGTCCGAAAATATATTGCCGTTTTTGACGATTTGGAGCTCTGATAGGGCGATTTTTCGTGGGATTTTTGGAGAGAACAACGGGGTAAGTGTTCTTAACTCAATTTTGGTGGTATAACTCGAATCCATTGCAAGTTTTAGTGTTTAATTTGAGAATTTTTGTTGAAAAGGGTAGAAAATCCTCTTGGATAGAAATAGTGATTTAAGAGGACAAATGAACTCCAATTTTTGTGAATTTGGTATGTACGGACTCGTGGCGAGACGAGGATTCCGGAAATATAAATTTTGAAATTTTTTGAGATGTGGGCCCGAGGCTCGGGTTTTGCCAATTTCGTGATTTTTGATATTTTTCGAGTTCTTTCAATTGGGTTATGTTCCATTAGCCTATTTTGATATATTTGTACTGATTTTGGCTAGTTTTGACGTGCGTGGATGCCGGTTCGAGGAGCTAAGGCGTCGCGGGCATGAAGCTTCTACCGGTTCGAGGTGAGTGGTAGTAGTAAACAATGTACTGAGGGTTTGAAACCCCGTACTAGCACTTCATAGTGCTATATTGAGATGAAACACGCGTTCTATGACGGGCGTGGTGACATTGTGATTGGGGGTTCGGACTTAGTCCTTCTTGACTAATAGTATACTGTGTGTTATGACTAATAATAAGTTTATAACAGTGCATTTGGGCTGATAGCCATGTTTGGCCTTGTGCCGATCTATAGAGCATTAGGGAACCTATAGAGCTAGGTGACCCTTATATCGTGTTGGAAACATACACTCAGCCGTAGCTCTAGCCGTATAGCATAATATGAGCCCGTACTAGATGTGTACATTGAGAGAGATTATCTAGGGTGGAATTCCCTGTTCTAGCTGAGTGGGCCTGAAAGGCCAAGTCTATACCGATTGAGATGAGATAGGGTCAAGGACCCACTATGAGATGTTATATTGGGCCCGAAAGGCCAAGTCTATATTGACTGAGACAGGGTCAAGGACCCACTGTGATATATTATATTGGGCCTGAGAGGCCAAGCACATATTGACTGGGATAGGGTCGAGGACCCATTATGAGGTATTATATATATATATACCTATATTGGATCGGGCTGCACGCCGCAGCAGTATATATATTAGATCGGACTGCACGCCGCAGTAATATACATATAATATACATGTAATATACATGTGGGACGAACTGCACGCCGCAGTATTATTGCGCTTGGGCTGTAGGAGCCCCTTCGGAGTCCGAGTCCGCACACATTCTATATATATATATATATATATATATATATATATATATATATATATATATATATATATATATATATATATATATATATATATATATATATATATATATATATATATATATATATATATATATATATATATATATATATATATATATATATATATATATATATATATATATATATATATATATATATATATATATATATATATATATATATATATATATATATATATATATATATATACGCCGCAGTATCATAGCGCTTGGGCCTAGGGAGCCCCTCCGAAGTTTGTATACACCCCCAGTGAGCGCCGTCGACGTTAAATGGAGCGGGCTGCGTGCCGCAACGGTATATGTATTGGAGCGGGTTGCACGCCGCAGCATTATACTTATTCATATCCTATTACCTACTTAAATACTTATACATTATAGACATAGGTATGTGTCTTCATATATTGAGATATTCATATATATACTGAAATATTTATATGTTATCGACAGATGTATATGTCTCCATATATTGAAATGGCTGTATACCGTAGTGGTACGAGCGAGGATGTGGTCGGTGTGGGACCTAGATGAGATAGATGTGGACTGGAGATCAGAGTACTCATTATAGTGATGACTAACCTGTGGGGGTTGCCTTAGAATTGTTTAGTGATAGTACATGAGTTCTTATTTTCAGTTATTGTTTATTATTGTTACTCGCTGAGTTGAAATATACTCACCCCACTCCCCTGCACTTTTTGTGCAGATATACAGGTTCAGGAGGGCAGTTGAGCTATCGCAACTGCTTTATTATCCCTATTCTGTGGACCTCTTTCTTTTTATCATTTTGTTGTCTCCATTCTGGTTAGACTTGATTTTATAGTAGATCTCATTTGTAGAGGCTCGGACTTGTGACGCCACGATTTGGTTGGGACTGTGTTCTTGTATTTCAGTTCTACACTTCTTGATTTGTTATGAAAACAGGCTAATCACGCCGATTAATCAGTATTAATTATACTTGGCTGGTTTAATTGGATAAGATGGTCGGGCTTGCCTAGCAATGTGTTGGGCGCCATCATGACCGGGGTTTGGGGTCGTGACAAGTTGGTATCAGAGCCTAGGTTAACAGGTCTCGCGAGTCATGAGCCGGTTGGTAGAGTCTCGTGGATCGGTTCGGGGACGCCTGTAGTTATCCTCGGGACGCTGCAAACCTTTTAGGAAAGCTTCAAATTCTTGTAATTCTTATCGTGCGTACTTGATTTAGTTTGAGGTATGATTCTTGAAATTCCTTCTACACGTTGATGTGCGCACTCGAGTGCTTAGTGATAATTTGCCTTGATGACTTATGATTCCCCAATCGAGGGACGAGATATAATCTCTGTGAATTCATGTTGGGCCAGTCGGGAGGACTTGAGGCCGGATCTTTGTCTATGGCTTGAGCACCAAGGTACTAATTTCGCGAGCCGGTATTATGAAGTTCATACGATCGGTATTGATCTTTATTGTGCAAATGGTAGTTTGATAATGGGAGAGCTGTAAGGTATTCGGTTCTTGTTGTGATTTGATATGTAGCCCTAGTTATGGGCGTGAGAAATATGTTCATTGCCTCTTAGCGGAAATGTAAAGTGCACAATGTGTGGTAGTATGAGTTTAGACTCAAGAAAATTGAATTGGTTGTGCTATGAGTATTGTGGTGAAAGGTATTTGACATATGTTATGATTCGAGCAGGTGCAATGCATGTCCATGTATGAATTTTGATAATATAACGTGTATAGTGTTGAGATTAATGTTGTTGATATACATTGCGATATCTTGTTGAGTTATGGATGTATTGTTAGAATGGTTTGGTGATTCTCTGGCAGGTGGTTAGGCCATATTACAAAGGAAACTCTGCCGAAATCTTTGGAAAATTTGGGACTTAGAAAGATTTATGTCACATAAAGAGAGTGGGCTTATTGGTGGTGTGTGTATAAATGCAAGAATTGCAGAAGGGTTAAGGTCTCCGATGATTCGAGTCTTTGTCAAGGCTTGTAAATGACTTGAGTTTAATCTCATTGTAACATTTTGGCATCACTTGAGTAATAATGATATGAGTGGTTAAAAGTGCTTTGATGAATGGCTTCGGGCCAAAGAGGTTGCTATTAAATAACTAATTGCACGGTTGTGTGCTATGTGGGCACTATCTTTAAGTATGTTGGGAAAATTCTGACAAGGTTATGGCGCTTCGTAGATGTGAAGAAATACTAGGATGTTTTGAACTACTGTTGGTAAGGAATGTTCGGTGTATAGAAAAGAAAGATAGCGAATTGTACCTGTAAGTAATCATGTTCGGCGATGTCAGAGTTCTAACAAAACACGAGTGGTTCTACTCAATAGGACAGTTGAATTACAGCTGAATAAGGGTGAATGATGCCCGAGAATGGTTTTGCGGTGTTCAAGATTTTGCTTGTAACAGTCAAGTGTCTTAAGATTGTATATGTGGCTAAAGATGGCGGTTTCGTTAGAAAAGATCAAGGCTTGTGTTATATTATGTGAATGATGGGATTCTATGTAGTATTGGGAAGTAATGATAACAAATTCAAAATCGCAGGAAGTTCTTCAAAATAAAGTGTGGTAGAATGTGGTACTTCTGGGAAACATTTGAGAGAGTATTCAGCGGCCCGTGAGCCTTAGACCATGTGGTCTTGTGTACGAGTTTTGTGTGGTAACATGGGTTGAGGCATTGTGGTGCTACAGTAAAGACTAGTATTAAATTAAAGATGAATCAGAAAGGAAATTGGGTAAATGGATCAACTTGTTAATAAACCGAAACGGTATGATAAGGAATACGATTAATTCCTGGTATATGTTTGAAGTAATGAGTCTCGCCGATATTGTGCAATAAAGCTTTTGAGTATTGGCAGTTGTGTAACTCGGTATGGGTATAAGGACTCGGTCCTGGCAATTTAACTTATGCAATGTAATTGGGAGAAAGGGTTTGTGATGTGTTTTACCGTGGTTTGAAAATGAGTGTATTTCTTGTTGGTATGTAAAGCTCGAAATGTGTAATGAGTTTTCTCTATATGGGATCATGAAAGTCCTTGACTAGTTGAGTGCGCCGATGTTTGCGGCATAGGGAAAGGGATATGAATTTTCCCTGTTGTCTTAGTGTGGTATGGTATATGCGATGTGTTATGGAAAGTTGATAACGGCATGTTCAAGGTTTTGAGATCAATTCATATTATATGGGGAGTCATTAAAATCCTCAAGCAGCGTGGGCAGCTGCAGATAATCTGAGAATTAATCTTCCCTGGTGATTTAGGAGAATGGTACTGCTATAATAGTATTTCGGCAGAGTCTATGGTCAAAAGGGCCAGGTAAAATAAACCGATAATATCTAGCGGTATGGTGGTATACTCCCGTTGGATCGACTGTAATAATTGAGTCGTTGATGACATAGTGAAATTTATGAATGGCTTTTGTGGTATGAATGGACGATTGAGGTGAGTTATGTAATCGCACGGTGAAGTAAGGAATCAGGCATAGTGATTCCTGTGTTATGTATGTGTTGGAGACTAGAAGTTCTCGTAACCGGCCTACGCAGCGGTGGTATATCGTGTGTATCGGCACAGTGTAGCGGTTATCGGAAATTGGAAGCTCTAGTGGCTATCTCGTTACTTGATATGATGAATGTGAATAATGATATACGATTGCTGACTGGTTGTCATAAGCCAGGTTGTCCAGACTAATATGATATGGACTATATCAGAAAAATGTCACAACTGCGTGGCAGAGCGCATCGGATCATGCTCCAGCAGGGTGGATGTACCCTAGGGCCAGCGGACGGCTGGTAGGTATTGCCTTGTCAGTTGGGCCTTCGTGGCGGATGTCAGTGTAGAGGTACCTACCATTGATTCAACTCCAGTATTGAGGAACTTTGTCGGATGAGTTTCATGTGACCGAGCTCGAGGCCATATATACATGTTTGTTGCACTGAGCAACTTGAGTCGATGTGCATTCCCTTTTGCTAGATTTATGCGTGGATCGGGTGGCACGCTGCCACATGTATAGTATCTGGATCGGGTGGCACGCCGCCACATGTATGGTATCTGGATCGGGTGGCACGCCGCCACAGGTATGCTATTGGAACGGGTTGCGCGCCGCAACAGTGTGATGTGGGAAATATAGCTTCCTATAAGTACCTTGTATACAATACTTCCTCTCTTCTGAGGAATAGTCCGTATTGGATATCGCTCGGGGAATAGCACATTGGTTGTGCCCATACAGGATTCGATAGCATATATTAAATGTATCACCGCATGTGTGATTGATTGCTTGAGTTCAGACCTAAATATGTGTGTGGCTGACCGTTTTGAGCATTGCGACTTGAGGTGCTCCATGAGTAATAGTGTTTGGATAGAATCATGAGTTGTGGCAAGGCCATGTGATGTTATGACCTTTCGAGGAGGATTTAGGTACTCTAATTCTATGATGTGAGACGAGATCTCAGTTATGTGTTGTGATGGTATTGAAGAATTTGAATTATAGCTCTTTATGTGAGTCTGTTGTCATGATTCGAGTGTGTTCAGATCATTTCTTATTGGAGCCCGTGTTTTGCTCGTCGTGGCTTAGGCCGATGAGGAGGTGTCATATTACCACTGTGGTGTGCTATAATCGAAATGATCGTTGGAGTCATTAATGAGTGCGAACATACATGATTTCAGCTAGATAGAAAGGTAATATCGAGGTTTGGCTCCAAAATCCATTGTAATATCAGTCAAAAGAGAAATGGCTTCATAAATGGTTGATTTGAGGAATTGTTACGGTTTAGCCCGTGTTTTATTTATCGTTGGCGGTATATGAAAGTGTTGGAATAAGACTTCAACTAATAAGAGGTTTCCATCGGTATTTGGGTATTGTAGGCAACTGTAGTAATAAAGAATGTTATTGTGGTCATATGAGTAAAGTTATGCGAAGTGTCAATTCAACAAAATTATATAGCTAATGTGCTCAACTAAGTAGTGGTAGCACGTGAAGGTGCATGATGTGTTAAACAAGTTATTTGAGACTACATTATTGTAGTTCTCAGCAAGTTCGATGACGAACGTATGTTTAAGTGGGGGAGATTGTAACGACCCGACCGGTCGTTTTGAGTCCCGACGCGTCATTCAGCAGATTGAGGCCATGAACAACTTCATCTCAGGTATATTGACTTGTGTGTATGGTCAGAATTAAAATTCAGGAAGTTTGGAGTCAAATCTAAATGGAAATTCTCATTTTGAAAGCTTAAAGTTGAAGAAATGAACTAGGATTGGAATTTTGAGTAAATGACCTCGGAATTAGGATCTAAAGGTTCCAGCATGCTCGTATGATGATTTTGAACTAGGGCGTATGTCCGGATTTGGATTTTGATAACCCGTGAGCATTTCGGCGTATATGGTGGAAGTTAGTATTTTAGAAAAATTTCATAAATTTGGGTTGGAAGGCATTTTAGAGTTATAGATGTCCATTTGGGATTCCGAGTCTGGGAATAGATCCGTATGGTGATTTTGGAGTTGGGAAAGCGATCGGAAGTGAATTCGGATGTCCGGAGGTCATTTTGAAGTCATTTGGCTAAATATAGGAATTTGAAGGTTTATGAGAAAATTCGACCGGAAGTGAAAATTTTGATATCGGGGTCAGAATGCGATTCCGAAAGTTGGTACAAGTCCGTAATGTCGAATGTGACTTGTGTGCAAACTTTGAGTCAATTCGGATCGATTTTGGTAGGAAAAGGGACAATTAATCTCTTTAAGGAAAGCTTAAGTTGGAAAAGTCAACCCAATGTTGACTTATGAGTTAGAGGGCTCGGAACTGAATTCCGATGATTCGGTTAGTTTCGGGGGATGATTTAAGACTTAGAAGCGCAATTGGAAGTAATTTTGGAGGTCCGGTGAAGAAGTTAGCCTATTTTGGCGAAGTTGGAATTTTGGCGGAATCCGATCGATGGGTGATATTTTGATCCGGAGTCGGAATGGAATTCCGACAGTTGCAGTAGCTTCGTTAGGTGATTTGGATATGTCTGCAAATTTTCAGGTCATTCGGACATCGTTTGGTCGGGTTTTTAATCGAAAGTGTATTTTTGGAAGTTTTTGGAAACTTAGGCCTTGATTTGATGAAAATTGATGATTTTGATGTTATTTCGGTGATTTGATCACTCGAGCGAGTTCGTGTGATGTTTTAGAGTCAATGTGCATATTTGTTTTGGAGCCCCGAGGGCTCGGGAGTGTTTCGGAGGTGTCTCGGAATAATTCCGGACTTAGAAAATGGGCAGAAAATGCAGAAAAATCTGCTGTGAACAGTGACCATGAACAGTGTCCGTGAACAGTGTCCGTGAACAGTAGCGTGAACAGTAACCGTGAATAGTGCTGGACAAAATATATTTGAGGTCCGAAAATATATTGCCATTTTTGACGATTTGGAGCTCGGATAGGGTGATTTTTCGTGGGATGTTTGGAGAGAACAACGGGGTAAGTGTTCTTAACTCAATTTTGATGGTATAACTCGAATCTATTGCAAGTTTTAGTGTTTAATTTGAGAATTTTTGTTGAAAAGGGTAGAAAACCCTCTTGGATAGAAATAGTGATTTAAGCGGACAAATGAACTCCAATTTTTGTGAATTTCGTATGTACGGACTCGTGGCGAGACGAGGATTCCGGAAATATAAATTTCGAAATTTTTCGAGATGTGGGCCCGTGGCTCGGGTTTTGCCAATTTCGTGATTTTTGATATTTTTTGAGTTCTTTCGATTGGGTTATGTTCCATTAGCCTATTTTGATATATTTCTACTGATTTTGGCTAGTTATTACGTGCGTGGATGCCGGTTCGAGGAGCTAAGGCGTCGCGGGCATGAAGCTTCTACTGGTTCGAGGTGAGTGGTAGTAGTAAACAATGTACTGAGGGTTTGAAACCCCGTACTAGCACTTCACAGGTGCTATATTGAGATGAGACACGCGTTCTATGACGGGCGTGGTGACATTGTGATTGGGGGTTCGGACTTAGTCCTTCCCGGCTAATAGAATACTGTGTTGTATGACTGCTAATGAGATTATAACTGTACAATTGGGCTAATAGCCATGTTTGGGGCCTTGTGCCGATCCGTAGAGCATTAGGGAACCTATAGAGCTAGGTGACCCTTATATCATGTTAGAAACATACACTCAGCCGTAGCTCTAGCTGTATAGCATAATATGAGCCCGTACTAGATGTGTACATTGAGAGAGATTATCTAGGGTGGAATTCCCTGTTCTAGGCTGAGCAGACCTGAAAGGCCAAGTCTATACCGATTGAGATGAGATAGGGTCAAGGACCCACTATGAGATGTTATATTGGGCCTGAAAGGCCAAGTCTATATTGACTGAGACAGGGTCAAGGACCCACTGTGATATATTATATTGGGCACGAGAGGCCAAGTATATACTGACTCTGGGATAGGGTCGAGGACCCATTATGAGGTATTATATATATATATATACCTATATTGGATCGGGTTGCACGCCGCAACAGTATATATATTGGATCGGACTGCACGCCGCAGTAATATACATGTAATATACATGTGGGACGGACCGCACACCGCAGTATTATTGCGCTTGGGCTGTAGGAGCCCCTTCGTAGTCTAAGTCTGCACACATTCTCAGTGAGAACCGGTGTATATTATGGGATCGGGCTGCGCGCCGCAGCAGTATATGTATATATATATATATATATATATATATATATATATATATATATATATATATATATATATATATATATATATATATATATATATATATATATATATATATATATATTGGATCGGACCGCACGCCGCGTAATATTTGTGTGGATCGTGCGCACGCCGCGGTATTATAGTGCTTGGGCCCGGGGAGCCCCTCCGAAGTCCGTATAAACCCCCAGTAAGCGGCGTCGACATTAAATAGAGTGGGTTGCGCGTCGCAGCGGTATATGTATTGGAGCGGGTTGCACGCCGCAACATTATACTTATACATATCCATATACGTACTTAAATACTCATACATTATAGACATATGTATATATTTACATACATTGAGTTGGCAGTACACCGTAGTGGTACGAGTGAGGATATGGTCAGTGTGGGACCTTGTTGAGATAGATATGGACTGGAGATGAGAGTATTCACCATAGTGATGACTTACCTGTGGAGTTGCCTTAGAACTGTTTAGTGATAGTACCAGAGTTCTTATTTTCAGTTATTATTTATTATTGTTACTCACTGAGTTGAAATATACTCACCCCACTCCCCTGCACTTTTTGTGCGGATATACAGGTTCAGGAGGGCAGTTGAGCTATCGCAACTGCTTTATTATCCCCATTCTGTGGAGACTTCGAGGTAGCTGCCGACGTCCGCAGTACCTGACCTCTTTCTTTTTATCATTTTGTTGTCTCCATTCTGGTTAGACTTGATTTTGTAGTAGATCTCATTTGTAGAGGATCAGACTTGTGACGCCACGATTTGGTTGGGACTGTGTTCTTGTATTTCAGTTCTACACTTCTTGATTTGTTATGAAAATAGGCTAATCACGCCTATTAATCAGTATTAATTATACTTGGTTGGTTTAATTGGATAAGATGGTCGGGCTTGCCTAGCAATGTGTTGGGCGCCATCACGACCGGAGTTTGGGGTCGTGACAGTAGTGCAGTGGTCTCTATGTCAATTATTCGTTATCAATTATATGTGTCATAATTGATTAAACGAATGTCATCGATTGGTTGTATATATTCATTTTGATTAGAACAGTGGGCATCAATTTTGTCAATACTATCTAAATTTGATCTGAATCATCAATTGAATTAAAATGTGAGTTGTTTATGGCTAAGATTAGAAATCTGAATTGGTTATAGCTGTTACAGTTTGAAAGGGAAGGGGTAAGACATGAAGTTCAGTAGGTTTTCAGTGATTCCCGGGGTTAGTTTGAAAATTATGTTATTCAGTAATAAATTAGAGGCTGCTAATAATTTTAGGGAGCAATTAAATAGTAGTTTAGGGGTTTGTCTAGGGGGCTGCTAGTTTGGATAGAGGGTACACTATCTATATTAATTATAGTGAGTGGAAATTAGGTGTCTATTTAATATTGAAAAAAGGACTAAGAGGGCACCAATTGTATGCCTATAAAAGGCTGGAAAATCAGATTGGAAAAGGGGACTGACAGAGAGAATATACACACACAAACAAGCTTTCACACACCCAAAAAAACAGGCAGACATTGAGAAAAAACAGAATTGGAGGAGTCTTAAGAAAAAAATAGACTGGATTTCTGAGAGAGATAGGAATTGAGATTGGATTGTGAGCTTAGAGTTTTAAAAACAGAGACATAAAAAATAGCTGAAAGTCTTGAAAGAGACCTACTATTAGATTGATTATATTTTCGAGTTTAAAGGGTTGGTTCACTGGTGATATTGGAATTGGTCTGATTAGCTGAGTCTATTCTAAACTGGTTTGGCCTAGAATTCTTCCGGATTCACTTCATGTATTTCTGGCTGTTCGTTGAGGTCTATACCAGTTTTGAAACTAGTTTTCCGAGTTTTCTGGATTTCCTGTTACTGTTTTTTATTGTGTTGTTGTGTTGTACTACTACCTGCTGTGGCTGATTGCTCTTTTCTTCTTCTTGTATTTCCAATATCAGGTACACACTCTCAAGTTTAACATGATGTAGTTTGAAGTGGAAATGGAATACAATTCCCCATTCATTTTTCCTGGAAATCATCCCTGTTTGGACCTTGCTGTAGTGTTAGTTAAATGCATTTAGATTCATAAAGTAATTACGATTAGAATGTAGTCAAGTGGACTGTTTTTGGGACTGCTTAAACCTGTGGGTATTTAGTTATAGCTTCGGTACAGTCAATATTTGTCAACATTTTATTTGGAAAGATAAGAAATTAGAAGTAAGTGATGTTTAGCTTCTGGTGAAACCAATGTGTATATTAAGGCAAACTAAACATGTGTCTCGAACGGTTTTGACTACGGTATCTACTGTCAGCAAGCCTGCTATTATGTCGACTCTTTCGTCTTGTTGAGTTCATTGTCTTAGCATTGATACTAATAGCTTTGGGAGAATGTTTAATATCAGTGATTTGTTTAAGTTTAGAAGGTGCACTATCAGTTAGTTAATTGGAAGCAACTATCTGAGCATGAATTTAGATCTCTAATGTGTAATCGATATCCTGTCAATTTGCTTAAAGTATGCTATGTTGAAATTGTGAAAATGATTGTGAGGTGCTTGAGTTTGTTCTGTTTGTTTATACAATTTTGATTGTGAAAGTAGTTGCTGGGTGATTTCGTTTAGCGTCTTAATTACAGTAAGACTAATGATTTTGCTATTTGATTGTGGGGTAACATCAAACATGATACTGATCTCTTAAGTTCTATTTGATTTTTTATTCATTTTTTGTTTTAAATTTCTTTTACGGTCATAGAGCTGCAAGTTTGGTAGAGGTTGAATTGTTCCTATCTCTTAAAATGTGAATGACTGTTTTGTATTGGGAAAAAACTTTTTATGACGTGGCAAGACACGTGGAACATCAAACAAAAAAAATTATTAATTTGATGAGAAGATATGAAGAAGCAAATTAGGCATGGGGTGAAATTCGATTAAGAAGTCCCGTACCTATTTAGAACAGGTGAGAACTAACTACGTAGATGAAGGACAGCAACAACAAGTAGACACGAGCTTCGTATCTGTTCAAGACATCCAATGGAAATGAGCCAGATTCAGTCATTAAACGCCCAATACGTTGAAGAATTGGCAGAAAGAAGTCCAGATTCAGAAAGAAGTCCAGATTCAGTCATTAAACGCCCAATACGTTGAAGAATTGACATTTAATGAAAATGATTGTGTAACGACTTACTTAATGCTATTTATTGCCCATTAAAACTTACGTTTTATCCCTCCATATAGAGTAGGCTATAAAAGGAGGAAGTTATACCCATTGTAACAAGAACAGTCACAGGAATACAACCTTTTTTACTGTCTATTCTGATTATTGAAAGCCTACTACATTTTTTTTTCGGTCTCTTGATTATCAGTAACCCGATTTTTCTATTATTTTCTAGCTTTAATCGAAGTTCAATATTTTGGTTAAACAAATTAGTTCCGTTACCGTGAATCTGATAATCGATTCTTTTTAGAACTTATACGTTTCATTTGTTGTGAACATGATGTCACACCATACATTGAACGTTATCAGCGGCGGTGAGGATATCTACGGAATAACGTATACAGCTTCACACAAAATTTCTAAGGTGGTTATTACGCACGGGAAGCGAGTACGCCAAACCTTGGAGGATGAAAGCTTGATTTTTGATGATACAGACACCGAAGGAATGATCACTCCTCACAACAACACACTGGTTATTTCTTTACTCGTGCACGATAGTGATGTGAGGCGAGTCTTAATCGATCCGTGAAGCTCTGTCAACATCATCTTACTAAAAGTACTACAAGAAATACAAGATGAAAATATGATGATACTAAGGCGCATATATTATCAGGCTTTCATAATACGAATGTGATAACGATGGGAGAAGTAGTCTTAACAACTTACGCTGCGGGAGTTGTTAAAGAAACCAAATTTCAGGTAGTAAATATAGAAATGGCTTATAACCTAATCTTGGGGAGGCCATGGATTCATGATATGGATGTTGTTCCTTCAACTCTACATCAAGTCATCAAATTTCGGTCGCCTTGGGGAGTACGACAAATCCGAGGGGATCAACGAATAGCCAGGTGTATCAACGCCGTAGCAGATATGAACTTCGACGAGGCAGTTAAGGGCGACAAAAGTCAAAATTCACTTAAAAAAACAAATTTAGACTCGAGGCCCGATGTTATTCAGGAACCCGAGAAAAATGAAAATATCAAAACAACAATTGAAGAGCTCGAAGCAGTGGTCTTATCTGAACAATGGGCCAAGAGAAAGGTTTATGTAGGGGTCAACCTAAGGTCTGATATGCGAGGTACGTTAAATGAATTTTTGAAAACTAACGGGGACTGTTTTGCTTGGTCCCATGCTGATATGACAGGTATACCACCGTAAGTAATGACTCATAAACTCAACGTGGATCCAACCTACATTCCAATCAAACAGAAGAAAAGAAAGCAATGATCCTTCAAGAATCAAGTAATACAAGATGAAGTCCAAAAGTTATTACAAATAAGGTCAATTCGCGAGGTAAAGTATCCTGATTGGTTAGCCAATACGGTGGTCGTACCTAAGAAAAATGGTAAGTGGCGACTTTGTGTAGATTATACTGATCTCAATAAGGCTTGTCCAAAAGATTCTTTTCCCTTACTCATATAGATCAAATGATAGACGCCACGGCAGGTCACGAACTTCTAAGTTTTTTAGATGCATATTCGGGGTACAATCAAATTAAAATGCACTCCGACGATGAGGAAAAGACTTCCTTCGTCACTGACCGGGGGACTTACTGCTATGAAGTAATGCCCTTTGGTCTTAAAAATGCTGGTGCAACCTATCAAAGGTTAGTCACCAAAGTGTTTCAAGAACAATTAGGGAAAACCATGGAAGTATATATAGACGATATGCTTTTTAAATCTCAACACTCTGATGATCACATCTCTCATTTATCTGCCACGTTTGAAATTTTGCGTAAGTACAATATGAAACTTAACCCAGAGAAATGTGCATTTGGAGTAGCCTCAGGTAAATTTTTGGGTTTTCTTATTTCTAACCGTGGCATTGAGGTGAACCCTTCACAGATTAAAGCAATCGAAGAAATACCCGATATCCTTACAAATAAAAAGGAGGTTCAAAGGTTGACTGGAAGAATCGCAGCTCTAGGGAGATTTATAGGAGCACAAATTACAGAGTTCTTTCAAAGCTGGCAAATAAATAGAATAACATCGACTCCATATCATCCAGTCGGTAATGGGCAAGCAGAATCCACGAATAAGATAATCATCAATAATTTGAAAAAAAGGTTGCAAGATTCAAAAGGTAATTGGCCTGAAGTGCTTCCAGCTGTATTGTGGGCTTATCGGACAACTACAAAAACAAGTACGGGCGAAACCCCATTCTCCATGGTTTATGGCGCAGAAGCCTTGATTCCCGTTGAAATAGGGGAACCAAGTATAAGGTACGATCAAGCAAGGGAAGATGCAAACAATGACGAATTACGAGTTAACTTGGATCTGGTAGAAGGAAGAAGGGAGGCAACATTGATAAGGATGGCAGCCCAAACACAAATGATTGAACGGTACTATAATCGAAAAGCACGGCTCAGGTTCTTTAAAACTGGGGACTTCGTGCTCAAAAAGGTGTTTCAATCCACAAAGGCTGCTAATTCGGGGAAGTTAAGTCCAACACGGGAAGGACCGTACAAAATCTGTAGCGTGGCAGGCAAAGGAGCGTACGAGTTAGAAACCATGGACGGTGAAATTCTTCCTTCATATTGGAATGCTGTACACCTGAAAAAATACTTCTTTTAAGAAAGTAAATACGTTCAAGTACCTTCATATAGAATAATTTTTTCTCTTTTATGATTTTACTAACGGTTTTAGGTGCTAGGCACAAATCCTAACCCGTACCAGATGATGAGATACAACCTGCATGTCAAAATAGAATACTCATAAATTTTGAGCCTAAGGTTACACAGATCTGATGGAAATGAATACCGGTAGGTAGTTTACATCTAAAAACCGTATCTTCTAGTCCCGTGCACTTTTTGGTTCAGAGGAAAGGGTCAGCTTACGAGTAACAATCAAATACTCAAGACCTCATTCCTACCGCGCTTGAACACTTGGGGACTATACGGTACGTGTAGCTTCGTGCAAGATAGCAGACGCGAGACTATAAAAGAGATACGGGAATTCAAAGTAAGCAGGACTTGCAGGATTACAACTCTAAAGGCAAAACTAGGAAACAACAATGGCTCGAAACTACCAAGCAAATTAATGACAGCAGCAGAGATCCATGTATTTCTTACCAGCTGAAATAAGACCACGAAGTCCTCTGTGCTTATTCACTGGGTTGCAGATCCAGTTAATCCTTGGATCATTACAGATGGAAGCATGGGCTCGGTCAACCATGATAACCTTAAAATACTTGTACGTGGGTAACGCCTTGGATGGTGGGCTTACCGCACACAATACCTTTGGGAACAGGCTTCTCCAGCTAACTAAGATTTAGTTACACTATTTTGCAAAATCGCAATATTGTAAATACTCTCCAAGTCCTTTTTAAATACATAAAGATAGGACTATGGTTACATGCTAAAACAGGTTGTAAAGGAAAACCTTGTGTATTTTTTATATAAAAAGTCTGTTGCACAAAAAACAGTTGCGAGGAAGTCATAGACGTACTATAACACATGTATCATTCAAAAACATTACCCCAAGCTCATGAATAAAAAGCTTGGCAAAGAAAAACATGTGTTTCCTATCTCTTACATCGTATAGCACCATTTTATGAAGTTGAGACGTCTTCTTCATTAAGTGCCAATATATAAAAGGGCCCTCTTTTATAATCCTCGTGTTGACAAGTCCACGAGTAGAATCATAAAGCATTTTCTAAAAGGATAAAAATGCGAAAACTATTCTATAAAGTCCTAAATATGCAGATAGGCACGAAGGAAAAGAGGTATTAAGTAAACCCCTAAAACGGCACAACAAATTTGATCATCCAAATTACAATTAAATAAGTTCACCCCATTTTAGGAACTGGGGACTTCATTACAAAAAATCCTTTTACAAGGATTAAACCACCAAAGGAAAACATGACAAAACAAAAAAAAAATTCCATTAGTTGATCACTGGAAAGGAAGGAGTGTCAGAGGATGTAGCAGGAGCAGGGATTGCTTCACTTTCAAGAACTCCGGTATCTTCATTAATAGTTTCGCCATCCACCGGAGTCACTGCCTCAGAAGTCCCACATACGGGAGAAGGAATACTGATAGGCTGCTCGGGAGTGCCTTCAGGTTGGTTACTTTTCTCAATCACATCTACAATCTTGGCTATTTCATATTGTAAAAACCCTCTTGAGTAACTTCCAATAATGCATCCCGGCGTGATGTAAGAAAAGCCCAGTTGACTTCATAGTTGAAATTCTCTGCAAAAGAGTTATATTCCTTCTCCAGAGTCTCGTAATCCTTCTCCCGCATAGCAAGAAAATTTTACACTGCTTCTTGCTCAGTTAGTTGGGAATCAAGAGACGTCTTGAGAGTAATGTTGGAATCTTCTAAGGCGTGGATCTTGTCCGAGGAAGTCTTCAAATCGACCCGGCTTGCCTCAAGCTTTGCTCTAACTCCTTGGCATAATCTTCCTTCCTCTTCATGAGTTCTTTGAGCCATTTGATCTCTTCATTCGCCTTTAACAATGAGTCATTCAAGATATCCTTGTCTTTCTTAACTTGACTCAAGACGGCATGGGACACTCCTAGGTCGGCTGATAAAGCACGATTGTCTTGCTCCAAACGGGCTTTCTCGTCTCAAAGTTCCTCCACATCCATCAAAGCACTTCCATATTGCTCCTTCCAATTTTGAGCTTCAAAATGAATCTCTTCAGAAACTTTAGAAGATTCACGAGCCTTTCTCTCCAAGGAAGAGATCCTCCCCATAAGCTCCGTGCTGATTAAGTTAGCCTGCAAATACAAAGGTACAAAAATAAATACCTATGAGGAAGGGGAAATTAATATTCAAAAAGAAATTACCTTCAAAGTCGAATGAACTACGTCGTTCATCAGAGACAAGCAGTTGTGGTCTTCCATCTTTCTTCTCTCCAAATCCCCTATAAAAGGCTCCAGCAACACATCAGCACCACCGGTCTTCCTTAATAGGCTATGAGTAGCAGGTACTTCAAGTGTGACCTTTCTCATAATCATACCGCTGCTACTCGAGCCGATTTCCGAGTGTACTAAAGAGGAAGATGGGGGAATGGAAGAAGGAGTAGAAGAAGAAGGAAGAATGGTAGAAGGTACAGGAGGTTGAATAGGAACAGGCTCGGGAGTTTGAATAGATACGGGAGCAGAAATACCCGCCAAAGGTGATAAAGAGGAACCCGATGTAAGGTCAAAAACACTTACGGGTAAAGAAGAAGAAAACGAATTGGGAGAAACGGGAAGTGAGGAAGATAAAGGAACTTCATTTAAAATAGGGCCGTACTAGCTACCTTCAATAAGAAGACGGGGTGTAGGCTCATTAAAGTCTACTGGAGCAGCTTCTTCCTCAACCAAGGCAGTTTCAGCTGAAGAGGTACAACTGGGAGCACCCTCAATCTCATTTCCACGTCTTCTTATTTTTGGCCTCTCCTCTACCCCCGCGCTAGCATCAGCTGCCAACAACTTTCTCTTTGCTGCTATCAAAGCTTTGGTCTTGTCCAGATCAAGAGCAGCGTTGGCAGCAACTCGCATAGCCATAGCTACGTCGGGTAGCATTCCTCTGTTCCCGAACCCTAAGACAAAAGTATATATATAAAAAAATGAAGTCAATGTTGTAGAAAACTGAATCTACTACACGCATGTGATAATAAAAACATACGCACCATGTGTTTTCACTTTCCAGTTGTTAAGGGAAGAAATAGACTTCCAAGTTCTTTCTTCTCTGGGAGCCACTTTCAGAATCGAATCTACCCAACCACGGAAGTTGGGAACAGGTTCCACGTCCCCCATGGTTGCTGCAAAATCCACAAAAGGAATGGGATCAAAGAGAAAATCAAAATCTCTAAAGACAAAAATAAACGATACCCAGAAAACTTACGTGCAAAGTTCCACTTCTCCGGGAAGGGAATATTTGTTTCACCTAGCAAATCCACAGTGCAAACAGCAATATAACGAAGATACCATCCACGGTCACTAACGTGGTCCAGGTTTACCAAAACCTTCTTACTCCTTGCAGTTAAGTTAAATAAATCGTGACGCATCAGGTTCGGATGGTACAAGTGAATGAGGTGAGCAAAGGTGAAATCAACCTTGGCCTTTGTAGACAAAAACCTCAAACAAGCCACTGCCCTCCATACTAATGGGCCGACTTGACCTAGGCAAACATTGAAAAAATGGCAAAAATAGAGGATGACCGGATCTACAGCAGGTTTCAGTCCCCAAGTGAAAGGATAGGTGTAAACAAATGAATATCCATTCTTAGAAGAAGAGATCCTTTGCTGAATAGTAGGAATGGACACTCGAAGATTTTCTCTTCAATAACACTCCTTCCTAATGGTTAGGATTGAGAGTTCGGTTACAAGAGAAACATAAGCATCAAGTTAATCCAACTTTTCTACTTGCTTCAAGAGTGACGTTTTATCACTCGAGAAAGATAAGTCACTGGGAACAATTTCCTAAACCGAAGGTTCTGAAGAAGGGTCAAAAAGCACTTTACCTTTAGAAGGAGATACTTTAGAAGAAGAACTTGTGACATTCGGGTTTGGGAAAGAAGGGGTATTGCTAGATGACCCCTCGCGCGGTGACCTTAAAGGGCGAAATCTTCCCTCTTTGTCTTTGCTGAGCCTAAGCGAAGAAGGGGCATTAGGAAACTAAGCAAGGTTCGGGATCTTTCTGGGGTTAGGTTTTGAAGATGCCATTGCCGGTTAAAATTGGTTCTTGGAAGAAAGGAAAAAGGGATTACTGGATGCAGAAGAAAGTTGAAGATTCAAAGTATGGTAAAGGGGCAACTAGTAAAATTAAAGAGGTATAAATGGAAAACTATATTAAGGAGAACTGCCACTTCTCAAAAAGAAAGGTTAAGAAAGCTTGGAAAAAAGGGTGTAGAGCTTCTGGGCCGAATCAGAAGGCGACACGTGTGAAGAGCATTAAATGGAGGAGACAATTGAAGCGCCAACACTGACACAGCATTTATGATTTCAAAAATTCCCTTTTGTAAGAATCCACTTCCCATATATTTAAACGATAAATAAATGGAAAGTGGGGGAACTATCTGTATTGGAAAAAAACTTTTTATGATGTGGCATGACACGTGGAACATCAAACAAAAAAAAATTATTATTTTGAGGAGAAGATACGAAGAAGTAAATTAGGCACGGGGTGAAATTCGATTAAGAAGTCCCATACCTATTTACAGGTGAGAACGTAACTATGGAGATGAAGGACATCAATAGTGAATAGACACGAGCTTCGTATCTGTTCAAGACATCCAATGGAAATGAGCCAAAAAAAGCATTTAAAGCATGGATCTGAAGGCAGAAGAAGTCCAGATTCAGTCATTAAACGCCCAATACGTTGAAGAATTGGCATTTAATAAAAATGATTGTGTAACGACTTACTTAATGCTATTCACTGGCCATTAAAACTTACGTTTTATCCCTCCATCTAGAGTAGGCTATAAAAGGAGGAAGTTATACCCATTGTAACAAGAACAGTCACAGGAATACAACCTTTTTTACTATCTATTCTGATTATTGAAAGCCTACTACATTTTTTTTTCGGTCTTTTGATTATCAGTAACCCGATTTCTCTATTATTTTCTAACTTTAATCGAAGTTCAATATTTTGGTTAAACATGTTTGTTATTAACACGTGTGGTAGTACGGATTATTTGCACACAAAGTTGAAAACGGCGATGCGTGCATACTTCACTACATCGTTAGGTTTCTATATCGAAAAAGAACTGAAAGGATTTTGCTGGATTATTTATTCATCCTAACTTTTCTTTATTTGAATTATTCAATGGTATAGTGATGCCTTCTTAATAGTAACCCGAATTTGCTGTGCATAGACTATGTTGTTATCCCTTATTGTCATCCCAACACAAATTAATTAAGTACTGGAGCAGTGCTACTAATGTAGTATTTGTGGTTTGATACCAATATAAAAGGATACAGTTTGGTTCGATTTACTGTTAAAGAGATAGCACATTAATATTTATGGAATTCGTGTGTGTTCTATTGGTATAAGTGAATGCGAATCTCTGCTTTAGAACTCGGGAGAGTCACTTAGCGAATTTCATTGTCTTCCCCAAACACAATCAACGCGTAGATGCTTTAGGCACGTATGTTAATAATATTACCTTCCTAATACGGGTGCTCATTTATGTAACCCAAATCCAAATCTCAATGGAGTCGAAATGTGTCAATAACCACGGGTACATTGATGTGATGTGGTTCGAGATATATTTTCACAACGTTGCAACTCTTTGTTAAAAAATAATAATAATAATAATAATCAAAGGCGGTTGAAAGTTAATGTCACGACCCGGATGTTTCCCCCAACATCGGGATCGTGATGGCGTATACTCGTAATAGCTAGGCAAGCCACTGTATTCAACATTATCCTGTTTTTACCAATATTTCATACACAATTTTTTCCAACAAGAACCATGACATTAATTGAATAAATGCGGAAGACTTATCAAAATAGAAATAAGCAGTACCAAGGTAAAACACTACTGAAATCCTCTCCCCAAGACGTGGAGTCACCAGCTCACGAACTACTACTGAATACTACAAATAAAGGTCTGAAAGAAAATAACATAAATCTGTTTGTCTCGGAACAAGGAAACTACAGCTAATAATATAAATAAGTGGAAGAGACGCCGGGCCTGCGGACGCCTGCAAGCTACCTCGGTCTCGAAATGCTCAACTCCCACGCAAGATCTACTGCTGCTGCTCCTTTTCGAAACCTGGACCTGTGCAAAAACGCAAAGAAGTGCAGTATCAGCACAATCCGACCCCATGTGTCGGTAAGTGCCTGGCCTATCCCGGCGAAGTAGTGACAAGCATAGGACCAGACACCCACATAAACCTGTGCAGTTCTATATACATATGTACACCACAAGATAACAGAGATATCAAGTAAACAAAACCAACAAGAAATATCATAATAGGGAAACTCACAGTTAACAACAATTATTAAATCAACAAAGGAAACCAAAGTATAATGGAAATAGTTAATATCAAACAAGGAATAACAAATAGTTACACGGCATCACCCTTCATGATTTTACTCTCATCCTCACCAAATAAGCAAATAAAGTGCACGGCATCACCCTTCGTGCTTTTACTCTCATCGTCACATCCATGGCACGGCATGATCCTTCGTGCATGGTTCAATAACAAGGCACGTCATTACCCTTCGCGCATAATCAATGTCACAAGGCACGACATGATCCTTCGTGCATAATCAATAACAAGGCACGGCATTAACCTTCGTGCATAATTAATAATAAGGCACGACATTAACCTTCGTGCAATAACAGTAAAACAAGGCACGACATCACCCTTCGTGCATTATCACTCCTCCTCACCCAAATAACAATCATAGTTAAGGGCAGAGAATAAAAACAATAATCATGAACCGTCCCGGCAAGAGACACAATAATCATCACAACAACGTCCCGGCAAGGGAAAACAATATCTCACTTCATAATAAGTCCCGGCAAGGAAAAACAATGTACAATTCCACAACCCAGCAAGGGTTCAACAATTCATCTTTAAAATATCTCACAACAAGAATCAACAATGACTCACGGTAATTCTAGACGCCAGCGTATGGATGCTCGTCATCACAGCCCATACACCGCACTCGATCAGATAGGACATAGCACATAATCCTATTCTCTCAAGCTAGGATAGAACAAACACTTACCTCGACGGCTTATAGTCCACTCAATCCTCAAGCAATACTTTTTCTTTCAAATTTGGCTCCAAATCAATCGTATCTATACACAATTTATTTAATTTCATCAATTCTACTCAACAAACCAACCCAATTGCCTAATTAAAGTAATTTTAACATGCTGTCCAAAAATTGTAAAATCGACCCCGGGGCTGCTTGGCCAAAAAATTCCAAAAATTATACCAATGGATTTCACGTCTTGCCACGAGTCCGTACATATAAAGAATACCAAAATTGGAGTCCGTTTGACCCCTCAAATCGACCCCTAAAGGTCTCAAAATTCCAGGCCCCAAAATCTTATTTTTCTGCTATTTTCATGAATTAAAGAATGGGATTTTGGTTTATAATCACCCATAAATGAGTTTTCATAATAAAATCACTTACCTCTGTGATACCTACTGATTTTCTATTTTAAAGATCGCCTCAGAACCTTTTTCTCGTTCAAAAATTGGAAAAGAACTCGAACTGCTCATTATAGGTATACTTTTCACGCGTTTTACTACACCCAATAGAGTCCTTGTGAAATTCTAATGAATTTAGGCTTTTGAATCACTCAATTTGATCTTATAATGAAGAAGATATGTAGGTTTTAAGATTTGCAAATAGTGCAGGTTTTTAATACGCCGGCGGGGGGGGGGGTAATTTCGTCATTAACCTGAAAATCTGGGCAACCTTAGTAAAATGGCCATAAAATCCTCATACGATGTCCAAATTCGATGATTCTTTTTGCTACGGGTCCGCAATTACGATACGGATCTAATGCTTTATTCAAAACAGTAATAGAAGCTCATTTATTCAATATGATATCATTTATGCTTGAAGAAACGATGTCGAAGCATAAGAAAATGAGCCTAATGCAACCCAAACATATCCGAAACACGTCAAACGACGTCCTTTTTCGACCAAACTTTACATGAAGTGCTTAAACAATATATAAGACTTGTACCGAGCGTCGAAACAAAAATACAAGCCCGATACCATGGTCTTTTAGTCAATTTTCCTTTCCATTTTCATTAATAATTTCAGAAAAACAATTTCACAGAAAAATTCATATCTTGGGCTCTAAGCCTCGGAATTTGACTCCGGACGCATGCCCGAGTCCCCTATTTTCCTACAGACCTTCTGGGACCGTCCGATCGCGGATCTGGGTCCGTTTACCAAAACTATTGACCGAAGTCAACTATATTAATATTAATATCAAATTTCTTCAAATTTTCCATAGAAATCACATATTCTAACACAAAAATATTCCGGCTACGTGCTCGGATTACGCATGTAAATCGAGGCAATATAAAATAAGGTTTTCAAGGCCTCAAAAGCATAGAACAAATGAGGAAAGCCGGTGATGACCCTTTGCGTCGTCATATCCTTCACCTCTAAAACGTCTGTTCGTCCTCGAACGGAAAGGAGAAGAAGTACCTGAGTCGGGGAACAATTGTGGGTAACGGCTGCGCATATCAGACTCGAACTCCCAGGTCGATGCCTTAGGAGGCTGACCTCTCCAATGGACACGCACGGAAGGAAAATTCTTCGACCTCAACTGTCGAACCTGTCGGTCTAGAATGGGCACCGGCTCCTCCTCGTAAGATATATCATTGCCCAATTGGAAAGTGCTGAAGTCTAACTCATATGTGGGATCGCCGTGGTACCTCCGAAGCATAGATACATGAAAACTGGATGTACGACTGATAAGCTTGGTGGCAGTGCTAGTTTGTAAGCCACCTCTCCCACTCGGTCCAGAATCTCAAATGGACCAATATACCTAGGACTGAGCTTGCCTTTCTTCCCGAACCTCATCACGCCCTTCATAGGCGATACCTGGAGCAATACCCGCTCACCAACCATGAAATCCACATCTCTAACCTTATGATCCGCATAAGTCTTCTGTCTGGACTGAGCTGAACGCAATCTCTCTTGGATAGTCTTAACCTTGTCTAAGGCCTCCTGAACTAAGTCTGTACCCAGCAACTGAGCCTCTCCCGGCTCAAACAATCCGACTGGAGACCGACATCGCCTACCATAAAATGCCTTATACGGAGCCATCTGAATGCTAGACTGGTAGCTGATGTTGTTGGCGAACTCTGCTAATGGCAGAAACTGGTCCCACGAGCCTCCAAAATCAATGACACAGGCTCGGAGCATATCCTCTAGGATCTGAATAGTCCTCTCGGACTAACCGTCCGTCTGAGGATGGAAAGCTGTACTCAACTAAACCTGGGTGCCTAACTCCTGCTGGACCGCTCTCCAGAAATGCGAGGTAAACTACGTACCCCGATCAGAGGTAATAGACACCGGCACCCCATGAAGGCGAACAATCTCCCTGCTGTGAATCTCTGCTAGCTTCTCCGATGATTAAGAGACATATACTGGAATGAAGTGTGCTGACTTGGTCAGCCTATCAACAATGACCCAAATAGCATCAAATCTCCTCCGAGTCAAGGGTAGTCTAGTGACAAAGTCCATTGTAATCCACTCCCATTTCCACTCGGGAATTTCAATTCTCTCGAATACACCCCGAGGCCTCTGATGCTCATATTTCACCTGTTGATAATTTAGACACCGAGCAACATACGCAACGATATCCTTCTTTATCCTACGCTACCAATAGTGCTGTCGTAAGTCCTGATACATCTTCGCGGTGCCCGGGTGAATAGAATACCGCAAACTGTGGGCCTCTACTAAGATTAACTTTTGAATCCCCTCCACATTGGGCACTCAAACTTGCCCCTGCAATCTCAATACTCCATCATCATCTAGAGTTACCTTCGTGGCACCTCCCTGCTGTACAGTATCCCTCAAGTCATGCAAATGAGGATCTTCAAATTGCCTCTTACGGATACGCTCTGATAGAGAAGAACGAGCGACCGTGCAGGCTAACACTCTGCTAGGCTCAGAAATGTCTAGTCTCACGAATCGATTGGCTAGGGCCTGAACATCTAGGGAAAGTGGTCTCTGACTGACCGGAATATAAGCGAGACTCGATGCTGGCAGACTTTCTACTCAACGCATCGGCCACCACATTGGCGTTACCTGGGTGATATAGGATAGTAACATCATAGTCCTTCAACAACTCTAACCACCTCCTCTGTCGCAAATTCAACTCCTTTTTCTTAAATAATTACTGCAGGCTTTTGTGATCCGTGTACACCTCGCACGCCACACCATATAGATAATGCCTCCAGATTCTTTTAAGGCATGGACCACTACTGCTAGCTCAAGATCATGAACCGGATAATTCTTCTCATGAATTTTCAACTGTCTCGAAGCATAATTAATAACTTTGCCGCCTTACATCAATACCGCTCCAAGTCCAGTATGGGATGCATCACAGTAAACTATGTAAGGCCCTGCACATGTAGGTAATATCAACACTGGTGCTGTAGTCAAAGCTGTCTTGAGCTTCTGAAAGCTCGCCTCACACTCATCTGACCACTTGAATTGGGCACCCTTCTGGGTCAACCTGGTCATCGGGGCTGCAATAGAAGTGAACCCCTCTACAAATCGCCAATAATACTCTACTAACCCCAAGAAACTCCGAATCTTGGTGGCTGATGTTAGTCTAGGCCAGTCCTTGACTGCCTCCATCTTCCTTGGATCGACATGTATGCCTTCGGCCGTCACAACATGACCTAGTAATGCAACTGTACTTAGAAAGAACTCACATTCTTGAGATATCCGCATATAGCTGACTACCTTTCCAGAGTCTAGAGAGCCACTCTAAGATGATGCGTATGCTCTTCCTAACTGCGGGAGCATATCAATACGTTATCCATGGGTACTATCACGAGCCAGTCTAACTAGGGCATGAACACCACGTACTTGTACACATAACCATGACTTTGGCCATCCCTAAATTACAACATTGCCAATTAACTACGTGTTATCAAATACCTTATTCCAAAGCTCCCACATTACTCAGAATGAGGTATGGAGACCTCGTGATTACTTTTTCGAATTAATGAGTCATATTTATCCGCACCTGGGTGCTCGTCTCAAAGGCTAAACTCAACGGTTTCAAAATACAGATGGCTAGATATGAATAGTAAATATACAAAAAAATGGTCAAATAGTCCTAACAGGCATGACTCTCATTTAAAAATGTAATACAAAAATATTAATTTCGTAAAAGGAGAATTTTAAACACATAAACTCTTACTACCACGACATAGTCCTCATATGATCCACCGCAGCTTGAAGCTCGGCTTAGAAATATTTCACATTATGCCAAAAATTGGAGTATCTCATCCTCACCTCTGAATCACAGTGGTTGCACATTATATCATCTGAAATTTTTCATTTCCTTTCTTTCTTCCTTTCAATAATTGTCAGTCAAAGATAATCACGACATAAAATGAACCCTCGTACTGATAGGGCGCACAATTAACGATTAAAATTAATTATTCCGAGAATTATATCAAAACCCGCTGTAATAAGTAATATAAAGTCACTCTTAGCCTCATGGATATTTTAGTGACTAACACCTAATAATAGGGAAGTCTATCCTCATGTAATATCCCAACGTGAGTATTTCCATAAGCAGATTTGATGATTACGATGCTCACTCATGAATGGAGCATATTAAAAGGACTCACCTAAATTTTTCTTTCAAAAAAGAAAAACAAATCAAATTAAGGGAAAATTATTCTGTTTATAACAATTTGAATTATACATGTGATGACACCATCTGGTGTAATGACCTACCTCATACCATAAAAATTATATCAATGGTTTGGTCTCCACCTCTAGAATTTTCACCTCCACCTCTAACATCCTGACCTCTACATTTGGCTGGCCATGTAGGATAAACATTAACTGCAATGGAGCGTGTAGCCTAAGTGCTTTCCTAAAATTATATTTCTCCAAAATTCTACATTCACATCAATTTCTTTAAGGCTCAGTTAACTTATTGCTCATGACAATATATATTCAGACACAGTCATTGTGACCTGGTACAACCGTTCAGATCGCATATACTACATATTGCAGAGAATCTGGGGGGGGGGGTGACGTCTTCCGAACATTTTCTTAAAATAGCGTTTAGTAAATAGCGATGTGTTGGCCGGCTTGCCCTTTTCGTGGACTTGTCGCAAACATCAACAACCAATTTCCTCTTTTGCTATGTTGGCTTAACACTGCTGAGCTACCCCATTTACTCACATACCCTTCGTTATTCTCTGGGGCGATTCTTACCCCATGAAAGGAATGAACCTTAAATATGTATAAATTATTTGGAGGACCTTTCCCCACCGTATATATGCATCCCAATAGTTCACAATATTTGTCCTTCACAACTCCAACAAATCCGCCGGACGTCAAGGTCCGTTGAAACCCCACACGATGTATTAGGTGATCTCCTGATATAATTGCATCTTCCGTTGGAAGCACAACTGGTGTGGTAAATACATTATCTTTCCACTACTTCTATTTGCCATCCAAAACACCGTCAAATCAACCCCCTTACATTCGACTATTCCACATTTTGTAATTCCTCAAAACAACGGTCAAGCACAATCCCGTGGGTCCTCAAAAGATGCACCGCTGAAGGTGGTAGCGAAGAGTTTGGCGAAACCTATCCGACCGCCATAAGACTTTTGAAGGCGTAGTTGACCTCTCACCAGCCCGTGCCATTGTTCGGATGGAGAAGCGGTACGTGAATTTGCCATTCGTGGGAAGACAAGAGTGGAAATTCATCTTAACATTTGAAGAACAAATTCGCACGATAAGAAAGAACAAATGAGAGATTTTTTTCCAAACTCAATAGACTCTGGAGGACAAGTACAGACGTCTCCGTACCTACCCCTCAAACTCTACTAAGCTTGTTTGTGAGTGGTGAGACCTATGTAACCTAGAGCTCTGATACCAACTTGTCACGACCCGGATTTTCCCCCAACATCGGGATCGTGATGGCGCCTACTCGTGATAGCTAGGCAAGCCACTGTATTCAACATTATCCAATTTTTACAAATATTTCATACTCAATTTTTTTCAACAAGAACCATAACATTAATTGAATAAATGCGGAAGACTTATCAAAATAGAAATAAGCAGTACCAAGGTAAAACACTACTGAAATCCTCTACCCAAGACGTGGAGTCACCAACTCACGAACTACTACTGAATACTACACATAAAGGTCTGAAGGAAAATCACATAAATCTGTTTGTCTCGCAACAAGGAGACTACAACTAATAATATAAATAAGTGGAAGAGACACCGGGCCTGCGGACGCCTGCAAGCTACCTCGGTCTTGAAATGCTCAACTCCCTCGTAAGGCTCTACTGCTGCTGCTCCTGATCAAAACATGGACCTGTGCAAAAACGCACAGAAGTGCAGTATCAGCACAATCCGACCCCATGTGCTGGTAAGTGCCTGGCCTATCCCGGCGAAGTAGTGACAAGCCTAGGACCAGACACCCACACAAACCTGTGCAGTTCTATATACATATGTACACCACAAGATAACAGAGATATCAAGTAAACAAAACCAACAAGAAATATCATAAGAGGGAAACTCACAATTAACAATAATTATTAAATCAACAAAGGAAACAAAGTATAATGGAAATAGTTAATATCAAACAAGGAATAAAAAATAGTTGCACGGCATCACCCTTCGTGCTTTTACTCTCATCCTCACCGAATAAGCAAATAAAGTGCACGGCATCACCCTTCGTGCTTTTACTCTCATCCTCACATCCATGGCATGGCATGATCCTTCGTGCATGGTTGAATAACAAGGCACGACATTACCCTTCGTGCATAATCAATGTCACAAGGCACGGCATGATTCTTCATGCATAATCAATAACAAGGCACAGTATTAATCTTCGTGCATAATCAATAATAAGGCACGACATTAACCTTTGTGCAATAACAGTAAAACAAGGCACGGCATCACCGTTCGTGCATTATCACTCTTCCTCACCCAAATAACAATCACAGTTAAGGGCAGAGGATGAAAACAATAATCATGAACCGTCCCGGCAAGGGACACAATAATCATCACAACAAAGTCCCGGCAAGGGAAAACAATGTACAATTCCACAACCCGGCAAGGGTTCAAAAATTCATCTTTAAAATATCTCTAAACAAGTATCAACAACGACTCACGGTCATGCTAGATGCCAGCGTATGGATGCTCGTCACCTTAGCTCATACACCGCACTCGATCAGATAGGACATAGCACATAATCCTATTCCCTCAAGCGAGGATAGAACAAACACTTACCTCGACGGCTTATAGTCCACTCAATCCTGAAGCAATACTTTTCCTTTCAAATTTGGCTCCAAATCAATCGTATTTATACACAATTTATTTAATATCATCAATTCTAATCAACAAACCAACCGAATTGCCTAATTGAAGTAATTTTAACATGCTGTCCAAAAATTGTAAAATCGACCCCGGGTCTGCTTGGTCAAAAAATTCCAAAAATTATACCAATGGATTCCACGTCTCGCCACGAATCCGTACATATAAAGAACACCAAAATTGGAGTCCGTTTGACCCCTCAAATCGACCCCTATAGGTCTCATAATTCCATGCCCCAAAATCCTATTTTTCTGCTATTTTCATGAATTAAAGAATGAGATTGTGGTTTATAATCACCCATAAACGAGTTTTCATAATAAAATCACTTACCTCTGTGATATTCACTGATTTTCTCTTTTAAAGATCGCCTCAGAACCTTTTTCCCGTTCAAAAATTGGAAAAGAACTCGAACTTCTCATTATAGGTATACTTTTCACACGTTTTACTGCTCCCAATAGAGTCCCTGTGAAATTCTAATGAATTTAGGCTTTTGAATCACTCAATTTGATCTTATAATGACCAGATATGTAGGTTTTAAGATTTGCAAATAGTGCAGGTTTTTAATACGCCGGCGGGGGTAATTTCGTCATTAACCTGAAAATCTGGGCAACCTTAGTAAAAAGGCCATAAAATCCTCATACGATGTCCAAATTCGACGATTCTTTTTGCTACGGGTCCGTAATTACGATACGGATATAATGCTTTATTCAAAACAGTAATAGAAGCTCATTTATTCAATATGATATCATTTATGCTTGAAGAAACGATGTCGAAGCATAAGAAAATGAGCCTAATGTAACTCAAACATATCCGAAACACGTCACACGATGTCCATTTTCGGCCAAACTTTACATGAAGTTCTTAAACAATATATAAGACTTGTACCAAGCGTCGAAACAAAAATACGAGCCCGATTCCATGGTCTTTTAATCAATTTTCCTTTCTATTTTTATTAATAATTTCCGAAAAACAATTTCACAGAAAAATTCATATCTTGGGCTCTAAGCCTCGGAATTTGACTCCGGATGCATGTACGAGTCCCTTATTTTCCTACGGACCTTCCGGGACCGTCCGATCTCGGGTCTGGGTCCGTTTACCAAAAATATTGACCGAAGTCAACTATATCAATATTAATATCAAATTTCTTCAAAGTTTCCATAGAATTCACATATTCTAACACAAAAATATTCCGTCTACGTGCCCGGATTACGCATGTAAATCGAGGCAATATAAAATAAGGTTTTCAAGGCCTCGGAAGCGTAGAACAAATGAGGAAAGCAGGTGATGACCCTTTGGGTCGTCACAGTTAAAGTTTGCACATAAGTTGAAGCATGTTATAAAATCAGATAAATAAGCCAAATATGACAGTTGAGCGACCGTGCTAGAACCACGGAACTCGGGAATGCCAAACACCTTCTCCCGGGTTAACAGAATTCCTTATCCGGATTTCTGATTCGCGGACTTTTAAATAGAGTCATTCTTTTCCTCGATTCGGGATTCAACCGGTGACTTGGGACACCATAAATCTCCCAAGTGGCGACTCTGAATTAATTAAATATATCCCGTTTCAATTGTCCTTTAATTGGAAAAATTGCCTCGCGTCCTCGCATGTAGAGCGGAAAAAGGAGGTGTGACACTTATAAGTCATACTAAATATATTATGTTGTAAATAAGTGAATATAATAGCACTCAAAATATCACTATATATATTCAATATATAGTGAATATAATAGCACTCAAAATTAAGGAACTTAATGTTATCTTTCCTGGACGTAATCCTATTACAATCATATATGATTAAAATAATCATATATAGTCATAAGTGATTTAATTTTATATTATATTTACGATCATGGATTGTATACGATCTCTCATAGTGTTTACTATATTTATAAAATATAATTAGACGTAGAAGTTCCTATGACTACAATCCATAACTCCACTGTATGAATTGGGAATTAGATTTTGAACAAAGTCCATATGTTACTTTTGATATTTAGTAAGTGACCTATGTATTACATTATTCTCAATCTGTTATGACTACAATCGTATTAGTCAAATTATTGTACATGTTTACCTCAGTCTATATTATCTACTAATATGCTATGACACTTGATATGGGCAGCATTCCCTTATTTGTTTATGATGGTGAGGTTTTGTTGCGGCGTGTAGCCCGATCCATGCATAGTCATGAATGCATATAAGCTCGTTGGGCAACCGTATCATAACAGCTCACAGCTAAAATGTCATTAAAGCCTCATTTAAGTTTTTAAATCTTATAAAAATATTGAGTAGCAAAATATCCTTTTAAAACCTTAGACTGAGATATAAATATGCATAGTATTGTCAAAATAATGATACTAATCCCTGAAGGATTCAAATATTCGGCACGAAGTCCAAAACATGATAATCAGTCCGATTCATGATATTTAATATCTTTATTAGGGTGTCAACAAACGTGAACACAAGTACCCTATGAATATCGTACTTATGACCTTTCTACGACAACCACTACCATTTGATGTTATTAGTAGTTAAGAATACATTAACTACTTTTAATGAAATAAATAATTATAAAAAAAATAATTCGCCATAGACTCCCAGAGAATCCTAATTTCTAGATTACTAATAAGGTCATATATGCATTAGTAATCAACTCCCAATCCGAGAGCCAATTACCAGTGCTGAAATGAGATCGGGAGTAATGTCCTACGACAATCAAATTTCGATGCTTCATACGTTCATACTAGGACGCATCGGCCTACGACAACCATATAAGTCCATTTTACTAATACGATTGTAGTCATAACAGATTGGGAGTAATGTAATACGATTGTAGTAGGACGTATCGGCCTACGAAAACCACATAAGTCCATGGGACTAGGACGCATCGGCCTACGACAACCACATAAGTCCATTTGACTAATACGATTGTAGTAATAGGACCTTCCATTTATATATCGTGGTTGTTATTTAGTAATTGACCATCTATGAATATTATTTCATTCATATACTAGGACGCATCGGCCTACGACAACCACATAAGTCCATTGGACTAATACGATTGTAGTCATAAGACCTTCCGTGTATATATCGTGTTGGGAGTAATGTCATATGTTCATACTAGGACGCATCTGTCACGACCCGGATTTGTCCCCCAACATCAGGATCGTGATGGCGCCTACTCGTGGTAGCTAGGCAAGCCACTTCATTCACACTATCCTGTTTTCAGCAATATTTCATACTCAATTTAACAACCAAAATCATAACCTTAATTAAACAAGTGAGGAAGACTTTATATAAATAGAAATAAGCAGTTTCAAGGTAAACTGATGCTGACATCCTCTACACAAGACGTAGAGTCACCAACTCACGAACTACTACATGAATACTAAACATAAAGGTCTGAAAGAAATATAACATAATCTGTTTTCTCGGAACAAGGAGACTACAGCTAGTAACATAAATAAAAGGAAGAGACGCCGGGCCTGCGGACGTCTGCAAGCTACCTCGGTCTCAAATATGATCAACTCCCACGCAAAAGATCTACTGCTGCTGCTCCCGATCGAAACCTGGACCTGTGCAAAAACGCACAGAAATGCAGTATCAGCACAACCGACCCCATGTGCTGGTAAGTGCCTGGCCTATCCCGGCGAAGTAGTGACAAGCCTAGGACCAGACACCCACATAAACCTATGCAGTTCTATATATATGTGTACATCACAAGATAATGAGAAATAAGCAAGTAACAACGCAACAAGGAATGTCACAGAAGAACTCAATAGTTAACAACAGTTATTAAATCAACAAGGAAAACAGGTATAATGAGAAACAAGTGATGTTAAGTCAATGAAATAGCAAATAAAGTGCACGGCATCACCCTTCGTGCTTTTACTCTCATCCTCATCAAATAAGCAAATAAAGTGCACGGCATCACCCTTCGTACTTTTACTCTCATCCTCACATCCATGGTACGGCATGATCCTTCGTACATAGTTCAATAACAAGGCACGATATGATCCTTCGTTATAATCAATAACAAGGCACGACATTAACCTTCGTGCATAAACAATAAATCAAGGCACGACATCACACTTCGTGCTTTATCACTCTTCCTCACCCAAATAACAATCACAGTTAAGGGCAGAGAATGAAAATAATAAATCATGAACCGTCCCGGCAAGGGACACAATAATCATCACAACCAAGTCCCGGCAAGGGCAATAAATATCTCACTTCACAACAAGTCCCGGCAAGGGAGAACCATAAAAATTCTACAACCCGGCAAGGGTTCAACAATTTATCTTCAAATATGTCTCACAACAAGCATTAACAACGACTCACGGTCATGCAAGACGTCAGTGTATGGATGCTCGTCACCACAGCCCATACACCGGACTCGATCACATAACACATAGCACATAATTCTATTCCCTCAAGCTAGGATAGAACAGACACTTACCTCTAGCCTTGAAGTCCAAATTATGCTTCAATTATAGCTTTTTCCCCGAAATTCCGCTTTCGACTAGCTCGAATCTAATCACAATTGGTTCCATTATATTAGTAATCATTAATTAACTTAGTTTGAATGCTAAAAAATGGTTTTCTCAAAGTTTACCCCAAGATTTCCCAAAATGCCCCTGTCCCCCCGTGGTCGGAACTCGGGGTTCGGACCAAAATCCGGTTACCCATTCCCCCATGAGTTCAAATATATGATTTGTTTCAAAATCGAACCTCAATTCGATGTCCAATTGCCCAATTCATGAAAAACCTAGGTTCTACCCAAAAACATGGATTTCTACCATGAAAACCTTTGATTCTTATTGAAAAACTTGTTTAATGTTGTTAGGAATTGAAAGAATTAAGTAAAAAGTGACTTACAATTGCTTTGGAGTGAATTTGGCCTTGAGAGCTCGTGTGTGGTGTGAGGGTTTTTGAAAAAGTGAAGAATGAGCTGAAAAATTCGTTGAAGTATAGAATTACACAGCTGCGGATATCGCAATTGCGAACATTTGTTCGCAATTGCGAACGCTACAGGTCTGGGGTCTGCTGTTCTCGCATTTACGAGAGAAAGTTTGCATTTGCGAACTCTAGCCAAGGTCTGCCAGTCTCGCATTTGCGAGACTTCCTTCGCATTTGCGAAGGTGAGGCCTCATTGCTCAGGATCGCATTTGCGACCCTTTTGTTCGCATTTGCGAACTTGGCATGATTCTGGCAGACTTCGCATTTGCGATCAAGGGTTCGCATTTCCGAACCCAGCCTTGACCTGTCACCTTCGCATTTGCGAGAATTTGTTCGCAAATGCGAAGCCAACAGCTGGGTGAAAAACCAGAAGTGCAAAAATTCAGAAATTGATCCAACGGCCTATCAAATCTATACCCGAGCCCCCCGGGCTCCCAACTAAACATGTACACCACATCAAAAACACATTACAAACTTGTTCGCGCGATCATATCGCCAATATAACATTGTTTTCATCAAATCAAGCCTCAAGTTCATGATTTTCATACTTTTGGTTTCCAAACTTTCAAACTTGGAACTTCAGGTCCAAAACATATCAAATGACATCCGAATGTCACCAAACTTCGTAAAAAGCACATATATAATATTTAAGACTTGTACCGGGCGTTGGAACCAAAATACGAGCCCGATACCATGGTCATTTAATTCATTTTCCTTTAATAATTACAGTAAAAATAATTTCACAGAAAAATTCATAACTTGCGCTCTAGGCCTCAGAATTCAACTCCGGATGCATGTCCAAGTCCCATATTTTCTTACGGACCTTCCGGGACCGTCCGATCTCGGGTCCGGGTCCGTTTACCAAAAATGTTGACCGAAGTCAACTATATCAATATTAATATCATTTTTCTCCAAATTCTTCATAGAATTCATATTTTCTATCACAAAATCTTTCCAGCTACATGCCCGGATCGTGCACGTAAATCGAGGCAACATAGAATGAGGTTTTCAAGGCCTCGGAAGTGTAGAACAAATGAGGAAAACAAGTGATGACCCCATTGGGTCATCACATCCTCCACCTCTAAAACAACCGTTCGTCCTCGAACGGACAAGAGAAGGAAGTACCTGAGTCGGGGAACAAATATGGGTAACGGCTCCGCATATCAGACTCGGACTCCCAGGTCGATGCCTCAGGAGGCTGACCTCTCCACTGAACACGTACAGAAGGATAACTCTTCGACCTCAGCTGTCGAACCTGCCGGTCTAGAATAGCCACCGGTTCCTCCTCGTAGGATAGATCATTGTCCAATTGGACAGTACTGAAGTCTAACACATGTGTGGGATCGCCGTGGTATCTCCGAAGCATAGATACATGAAAAACTGGATGCACGACTAATAAGCTTGGCGGCAGAGCTAGTCTGTAAGCCACTCCTCCCACTCGGTCTAGAATCTCAAATGGGCCAATATACCTAGGGCTGAGCTTGCCCTTCTTTCCGAACCTCATCACGCCCTTCATATGCGACACTTGGAGCGACACTCGCTCACCAACCATGAAATCTACATCTCAAACCTTACGATCCACATAAGTCTTCTGTCTGGACTGAGCTGAATGCAATTTCTCCTGGATAGTCTTGACCTTATCCAAGGCCTCCTGAACTAAATCTGTACCGAACAACTGAGCCTCCCCCGGCTCAAACCATCCGACCGGAGATCGACATCGCCTACCATAAAACGCCTCATACGGGGCCATCAGGATGCTGGACTGGTAGCTGTTATTGTAGGTGAACTCTGCTAATGGTAGAAACTGGTCCTACGAGCCTCCGAAATCAATGACACAAGCTCGAAGCAAGTCCTCTAGAATCTGAATAGTCCTCTCGGACTGACCATCCGTCTGAGGATGAAAAGCTGTACTCAGCTGAACCTGGGTGCCTCTCCGGCTGGACCGCTCCCTAGAACCGCAAGGTAAACCGTGTACCCCGATCAGAGATAATAGATACCGGTACCCCATGAAGTCGAACAATCTCCCTGGTGTAAATCTCTGCTAACCTCTCCGACGAGTAGGAGACGGATACTGGAATAAAGTGTGCTGACTTGGTCAGCCTATCAACAATGACCCAAATAGCATCAAATTTCCTCCGAGTCAAAGGAAGTCCAGTAACGAAGTCCATAGTGATCCGCTCCCATTTCCACTCAAGAATTTCAATCCTCTAGAATACACCACCAGGCCTCTGGTGCTCATATTTCACCTGCTGACAATTTAGACACCGAGCGACGTACGCAACAATATCTTTCTTCATTCTGCGACACCAATAGTGCTGCCATAAGTCCTGGTACATCTTCGCGGCGCCCGGGTGAATAGAATACCGCGAACTGCGGGCCTCCGCTAAGATCAACTCTCGAATCCCTTCAACACTGGGCACACAAACTCGACCCTGCAATCTCAATACCCAATCATCATCTAGATTTACCTTCGTGGCACCTCCCCGCTGTACCGTATCTCTCAAATCACGCAAATGAGGATCATCAAATTGCCTCTCACGGATACGCTCTAATAGAGAAGAACGAGCTACCGTGCAGGCTAACACCCTGCTAGGCTCAGAAATGGCTAATCTCACGAACCGGTTGGCTAAGGCCTGGACATCTAAAGCAAATGGTCTCTGACTGACCGGAATGAATGCAAGACTACCCATGCTGGCAGACTTTCTACTCAATGCATCGGCCACCACATTGGCCTTACCTGGGTGATATAGGATAGTAACATCACAGTCTTTCAGCAACTCTAACCATCTCCGCTATCGTAGATTCAACTCCTTTTGCTTGAACAAATAATGTAGGCTCTTGTGATTAGTGTACACCTCACACGTCACACCATATAGATAATGCCTCCAGATTTTTAAGGCATGAACCACTGCTGCTAACTCAAGATCATGGACTTGATAATTCTTCTCGTGTATTTTGAACTGTCTCGTAGTATAAGCAATAACCTTATCATCCTACATCAATACCGCTCCAAGCCCCGTACGGGATGCATCACAGTAAACTGTATAAGGCCCTACACTCGTAGGTAGTATCAGCACTGGTGCTGTAGTCAAGGCTATCTTGAGCTTCTGAAAGCTCGCCTCACACTCATCTGACCACTGGAACTGGGCACCCTTCTGGGTCAACCTGGTCATCGGGGCCGCAATAGAAGAAAACCCCTCTACAAATCGACGGTAGTAACCTGCTAATCCCAAGAAACTCTGAATCTCAGTCACTGAAGCTGGTCGAGGCCAATTCTGGACCACCTCAATCTTCTTTAGGTCCACTTGAATACCTTCCACTGATACGATGTGGCCCAGAAATGCCACCGAACTCAACCAGAACTCACATTTCGAAAACATGGCATATAGATGATTATCCTTCAGAGTCTGAAGAACCACTCTGAGGTGTTGTTCGTGCTCTTCCTGGCTGCGGGAGTATACCAGGATGTCATCTATAAAGACTATCACGAACATATCTAAGTAAGGCCTGAACACCCGATTCATTAACTCCATGAATGCTGCTGGGGCATTAGTCAACCCGAAGGACATGACCAAGAACTCATAATGCCCATATCTAGTGCGAAAGGCTGTCTTAGGAATGTCAGCCGCCCTGATCTTCAGCTGATGGTAGTCTGACCTCAAGTCTATCTTTGAGAACACCCTCGCTCCCTGGAGCTGGTCAAACAAATCATCAATCCCCGGCAGTGGATACTTATTCTTTATTGTCACTTTGTTCAATTGCCGGTAATCAATATACATCCGCATCAATGCATCTTTCTCCTTCACAAACAATACAGGTGCTCCCTAGGGGGAAACACTGGGCCTGATAAAGCCCTTCTCAAGAAGGTCTTGCAGTTGATCTTTTAACTCTTTTAACTCCGGAGGGGCCATACGATAGGGTGGAATAGAGATGGGCTGAGTGCCCGGTGCCAGATCAATACAGAAATCAATATCCATGTCGGGTGGCATGCCCGACAGGTCTGAAGGAAAAACCTCAGGAAACTCCCGAACAATAGGGACTGACTCCATGGAAGGAACCTCTGCGCTGGAATCACGGACATAAGCCAGATAAGCTAGACACCCCTTCTCGACCATGCGTCGAGCCTTAACATAGGAAATAATAGTGCGAATGGAGTGGCTTGAGGTACCTCTCCACTCTAGTCGGGGTGATTCTGGCAAGGCCAAGGTCACAATCTTGGCATGACAATCTAGAATAGCATGATATGGGGACAACCAGTCCATCCC
The DNA here is from genome assembly GCA_032618575.1 of Nicotiana noctiflora. Classification (NCBI taxonomy): domain Eukaryota; kingdom Viridiplantae; phylum Streptophyta; class Magnoliopsida; order Solanales; family Solanaceae; genus Nicotiana; species Nicotiana noctiflora. The sequence continues at coordinate 15,989 of JASVEL010011338.1, read as the reverse complement.
CAATATGACATCAAAATCCACCATGTCCAAAAGCAACAGATTAACACGGGTCTCATGACCCCCAAAGATAACTACGCACAAGCGATGAACCCGGTCGACTACAATGGAGTCACCCACTGGTGTAGACACATAAACTGGAATATCCAGAGCACAGCTAGGTACGGCCAAATACGGTGCAAAGTAGGAAGACACATATGAATATGTAGACCCAGGGTCAAATAATACTGAAGCACCTCTACCACAAACAATAATGATACCTATAATTACGGCATCTGATGCCTCCGCCTCTGGCCTGGCTGGCAAAGCATAGAATCGGGGATCAGCACCTCCCCTCTGAGCTACATCCCTACAACGGTCATCAACTGGCTGACCTCTGCCTCTGGCTGGACGGTCTCCACCTCTACGGTCTCCACCTCCACCTCTATGATCTCTGCCCCCGCCTCTGGCGGGCTGGGCAGGCTGAGGGTCAGTTGGGGACTGAATCATGGGACGAGGGCCCCGCTGCTGAGTGATGCCCGTCGCTCGAGGGCAAAATCTGACAAGATGACCTGGGTCACCACAACCGTAGCAACTCTTAGGCTGATGGGGCCACTGGCCCTGACAACCTGAATGGCCTCCACGAACACTCTAAAGAGGCTGGGCACTAATAGGAGACTGATCTGAATAGTGTTCATGAAACCCACGATCGCCTGGTCCACCCTGTGAAGCCTAAAGGGCGGAATGGAAAGGCCTGGAAGACTGGCCCCCATCGAAAGATTCCCTGCCACCAGAAGAAGAACCACTAAACCTGCCTGAATGACGAGCCCTTTTGTCGGAAGAATAACCACCTCCCCGAGCAAGAGCCATCTCAACTCTACGTGCTGCATTAGCTGCCTCCTGAAATGATATATCACTCCCCACTCCCATAGCCATCTGGAGTCTAATTGGCTGATTAAGCCCATCTATGAACCTGTGGACCCTCTCCCGCTCTGTGGGAAGTATCACCACTACATGACGTGCCAAATCAACAAATCTCATCTCGTACTGAGTGACAGTCATAGTGTCCTGCTGGAGGCGCTCAAACTGCCTCCGAAGTGCATCCCGCTGAGTAACAGGGAGAAACTTCTCCAGAAATAACTCTGCAAACTGATCCCACGATAAAGCCGAGGACCCTGCTGGTCGAGTCAAACAATAATCCCTCTACCAAGTCTTGGCGGATCCTGAAAGCCTGAATGTACAGAAGTCAACTCCATTGGACTCCACTATCCCCATAGTCTTGAGAATCTCATGGCAACCGAATAAGAAATCCTGAGGATCCTCTGATGTGGCACCGCTGAAGGTAGTGGTAAACAGCTTGGAGAACCGATCAAGTCTCCATAAAGAATCGGAAGTCATGGCCGCTCCATCTCCGGCCTGAGCTGTGGTACCTGACTGAGTGGCCACAGCTGGCTGAACCACTGGTGCCTGAGACTGAGGAGCCACTGGCTCCGGAGTACGAGCAATAGGAGTCTGGGCCCCTCCTCCAGCCTGAGAAGTGGCTGGTGCAACTGGTAATAAACCTGCTCTGGCAACGCTGTCCATAAAACCCGCTATCCTGACCAAAGCCTCCCGAAGATCCGGGGTAAATAAGGCCTCTCCTGGGACCTGAGCTTGGCCCGTTGGGGCTGCTGGGACTGGAACCTCCTCGCCAGTCTCAATATGAGACTCCACCTCTGGAATAGCTGCCGGGGGCTGAGCTCTACCCCTACTATGGCCTCCAATGCTGCCTCGGCCCCTGCCCCTCACGGGAGCTGCTTGGGGCTCGGGATGCTGGTCAGCGGACGGAGAAGCGCGTGTCCTCACCATCTGCGAAAGGACAGAGTAGAAGTTCAATCAGTATTTGAAAGACAAATCACAGGACAAGAAGGAACAAATGAGAGACTCTTTCCTAACTCAATAGACTCTGGAGGACAAGTACGGACGTCTCCGTACCTACCTCTCAAACTCTACTAAGCTTGTTCGTGAGTGGTGAGACCTATGTAACCTAGAGCTCTGATACCAACTTGTCACGACTCGGATTTTTCCCCCAACATCGGGATCGTGATGTCGCCTACTCGTGGTAGTTAGGCAAGCCACTTCATTCACACTATCCTGTTTTTAGCAATATTTCATACTCAATTTAACAACCAAAATCATAACCTTAATTAAACAAGTGCGGAAGACTTTATAAAAATAGAAATAAGCAGTTTCAAGGTAAACTGATACTGACATCCTCTACCCAAGACGTGGAGTCACCAACTCACAAACTACTACATGAATACTACACATAAAGGTCTGAAAGAAATATAACATAATCTGTTTGTCTCGAAACAAGGAGACTACAGCTATTGACATAAATAAAAGGAAAAGACGCCGGGCCTACGGACGCCTGCAAGCTACCTCGGTCTCGAATATGATCAACTCCCACGCCAAAGATCTACTGCTGCTACTCTTGATCGAAACCTGGACCTGTGCAAAAATGCACAGAAGTGCAGTATCAGCACAACCGACCTATATGCTGGTAAGTGCCTGGCCTATCCGGCGAAGTAGAGACACGCCTAGTACCAGACGCCCACATAAACCTGTGCAGTTCTATATATATATGTGTACATCACAAGATAATGAGAAATAACCAAGTAACAACGCAACAAGGAATGTCACAGAAGAACTCAATAGTTAACAACAGTTATTAAATCAACAAGGAAAACAAGTATAATGAGAAACAAGTGATGTTAAGTCAATGAAATAGCAAATAAAGTGCACGGTATCACCCTTCATGCTTTTACTCTCATCCTCACCAAATAAGCAAATAAAGTGCACGGCATCACCCTTCGTGCTTTTACTCTCATCCTCACATCCATGGTACGGCATGATCTTTCGCACATGGTTCAATAACAAGGCACGACATGATCCTTCGTGCATAATCAATATCATGGCATGGCATTAACCTTCGTGCATAATCGATAACAAAGCACGACATTAACCTTCGTGCGTAAACAATAAATCAAGGCACGACATCACCCTTCGTGCTTTATCACTCTTCCTCACCCAAATAACAATCACAGTTAAGGGCAGAGAATGAAAACAATAAATCATGAACCGTCCCGGCAAGGGACACAATAATCATCACAACCAAGTCCCGGCAAGGGCAATAAATATCTCACTTCACAACAAGTCCCGGCAAGGGAGAACCATAACAATCCTACAACCCGGCAAGGGTTCAACAATTTATCTTCAAATATGTCTCACAACAAATATTAACAATGACTCATGGTCATGCAAGATGCCAGTATATGGATGCTCGTCACCACAGCCCATACACCGCACTCGATCACATAACACATAGCACATAATCCTATTCCCTCAAGCTAGGATAGAACAAACACTTACCTCTAGCCTTGAAGTCCAAATTATGCTTCAATTATAGCTTTTTCCCCGAAATTCCGCTTTCAACTAGCTCGAATCTAATCACAATTGGTTTCATTATATTAATAATGATTAATTAACTTGGTTTGAATGCTAAAAAATGGTTTTCTCAAAGTTTACCCCAAGATTTCCCAAAACACCCCTGGCCCCACGTGGTCGGAACTCGGGGTTCGGTCCAAAATCCGGTTACCCATTCCCCCATGAGTTCAAATATATGATTTGTTTCAAAATGGGACCTCAATTCGACGTCCAATCGCCCAATTCATGAAAAACCTAGGTTCTACCCAAAACATGGATTTCTACCATGAAAACCTTTGATTCTTATTGAAAAACATGTTTAATGTTGTTAGGAATTGAAAAAATTAAGTATAAAGTGACTTACAATTGCTTTGGAGTGAATTTGGCCTTGAGAGCTCGTGTGTGGTGTGAGGGTTTTTGAAAAAGTGAAGAATGAGCTGAAAAATTCGTTTAAGTATGGAATTACACAGCTGCGGATATCGCAATTGCGAACATTTGTTCGCAATTACGAACGTTGCAGGTCTGGGGTATGCTGTTCTCGCATTTGCGAGAGAAAGTTCGCATTTGCAAACTCTAGCCAAGTGCTGCCAGTCTCGCATTTGCGAAGGTGAGGCTTCATTGCTCAGGATCGCATTTGCGACCCTTTTGTTCGCATTTGCGAACTTGGCATGATTCTGGCAGACTTCGCATTTGTGATCAAGGGTTCGCATTTGCGAAACCAGCCTTGATCTATCACCTTCGCATTTGCGAGAATTTGTTCGCAAATGCGAAGCCAACAACTGGGTGAAAAATCAGCAGTGCAAAATTCAGAAATTGATCCAACGGCCTATCAAATTATTACCCGAGCCCCCCGGGCTCCCAACAAAACATGTACACCACATCAAAAACACATTACAAACTTGTTCGTGCGATCACATCGCCAATATAACATCGTTTTCATCAAATCAAGCCTAAAGTTCATGATTTTCATACTTTTGGTTTACAAACTTTCAAACTTGGAACTCAAGGTCCAAAACATAACAAATGACATCCGAATGTCACCAAACTTCGCAGAAAGCACATATATAATATTTAAGACTTGTACTGGGCGTCGGAACCAAAATACGAGCCCGATACCATGGTCATTTAATTCATTTTCCTTTAATAATTACAACAAAAACAATTTCAGAATTCGACTCCGGGCGCATGTCCAAGTCCCATATTTTCCTACGGACCTTCCAGGACCGCCCAATCTCGGGTCCGGGTCCGTTTACCAAAAATGTTGACCGAAGTCAACTATATCAATATTAATATCATTTTTCTCCAAATTCTTCATAGAATTCATATTTTCTATCACAAAATCTTTCCGGCTACATGCCCGGATCATGCACGTAAATCGAGGCAACATAGAATGAGGTTTTCGAGGCCTCGGAAGTGTAGAACAAATGAGGAAAACAAGTGATGACCCCATTGGGTCGTCACAGCATCGGCCCACGACAATCACAAAAGTCCATTTGACTAATACGATTGTAGTCATAACAGATTGGGAGTAATGTAATACGATTGTAGTAGGACGCATCGGCCTACAACAACCACATAAGTCCATTTGACTAATACGATTGTAGTCATAACAGATTGGGAGTAATGTCATACTAGGACGCATCGGCCTACGACAATCACATAAGTCCATTTGACTAATACGATTGTAGTCATAGCTACTTCTGTTTATATATCGTGGTTGTTATATAGTAATTGGCCATCTATGAATATTATTTCATTCATATACTAGGACGCATCAGCCTAATACAACCACATACTAGGACGCATCGGCCTACGACAACCACATACTAGGACGCATCGGCCTACGACAACCAAATACTAGGACGCATCGGCCTACGACAACCACATAAGTCCATTTGACTAATACGATTGTAGTAATAGGACCTTCCGTTTATATATAGTGGTTGTTATTTAGTAATTGACCGTGAATGAATATGATTTCATTCATATACTAGGACGCATCGGCATACGTTCATACTAGGACGCATTGGCCTACACCAATCACATAAGTCAATTTGACTAATACGATTGTAGGCATAACAGGTTGGGAGTAATGTAATACAATTGTGGTAGAACGCATCGGCCTACGACAACCACATAAGTCCATTTGACTAATACGATTGTAGTAATATGACCTTCCGTTTATATATCGTGGTTGTTATTTAGTAATTGACCGTGAATGAATACGATTTCATTCATATAATAGGACGCATCGGCCTACGACAACCACATAAGTCAATTGGTCTAATACGATTGTAGTCATAACAGATTGGGAGTAATGTAATACGATTATAGTAGGACGCATCGGCCTACGACAACCACATACTAGGACGCACTGGCCTACGACAACCACATAAGTCCATTTGACTAATACGATTGTAGTCATAACACATTGGGAGTAATGTAATACGATTGTAGTCATAGGACATTCCGTTTATATATCGTGGTTGTTATTAATCCAATAATATGGCCAACGACAATCACATAAGTCCCTATGTGACTTTATTTTGTAAACCACTTTGACTATGACTACAATCGTATTTGGGGTTACTAGTGGACTTATGTAATTCTGCAAACCTGTGGACTACATGTGAGTAACCCATAATAGCCAGATTTCCATTATTACTTGGCTGATGTCAAATGTATTTTAGACATGTAGAACCTTCCGTTTATAACCACAATTTTTGGGACGATATTTACATAAATTGTATGTGTGGATAACCGTCCTAGTGATAGAATCACTGCACATGTATGAGTGATAAATATACATATGTGTATAGTATATCACTGCACATGTATGAGTGATAAATATAGCGGTGGTGTGTAACTTGAAACACACCACCAGGCCTCGACGTGATTTGTATAGTTATTGCGGACTCACTATAGACACTTAGAAATATGTTAATTTCTTTGTATAGAGAATGTGTAGTGCTAGTACTAGGGAACCACGTATTACTACTGTTGTAGTAATACGTACATGGTTGTAATCATACAATAATCTCTAGTGTGGTGCCAAACTTTGTGGTCACCTGAAAAAACGTGATATCAACTAATGGGGATTTTAATAACATACATGGTGGGAATTACTAATATACATTGTGATTATAGTTATCCAAGGGCTGTGTTCAAATTAGAGCTTGAAGTAATGCTATTCGGATAAAAACTGAGTAATGTAATACGATTGTAGTAGGATGCATCGACCTACGACAACCAGATAAGCCCATTGTAATCCTATTATATTCTTCTTCTAAGATAATCAGATCGGCCTACGACAACCACATAAGTCCATTTGACTAATACGATTGTAGTAATAGGACCTTCCGTTTATATAACGTATTGGGAGTAATGTCATACGTTCATACTAGGACGCATCGGCCTACGACAATCACATAAGTCCATTTGACTAATATGATTGTAGTCATAACAGATTGGGAGTAATGTAATACGATTGTGGTAGGACGCATCGGCCTATAACAACCACATAAGTCCATTTAACTAATACGGTTGTAGTCACAACAGATTGGGAGTAATGTCATACGATTGTAGTAGGACGCATCGGCCTACGACAAACACATAAGTCCATTTGATAAATACGATTGTAGTCATAGGAACTTCCCGTGGTTGTTATTTAGTAATTGACCATCTATGATTATTATTTCATTCATATACTAGGACGCATCGGCCTACGACAACCGCATACTAGGACGCATCAGCCTACGACAACCATATAAGTCCATTTGACTAATACGATTGTAGTAATAACAGATTAGGAGTAATGTTCTACCTAGTATACCCTTTATTATCTAAATAATTTCAGAAAAGCCACACACTAAAGTCATTTTTATCCACATATGCTTTATTTAATCGACAATAAAGCCATTTACCCTTCCCCTTTTACCCCTTATATTTAATTGTTATTACCGACCTGCCTTAGGTCTGACAGGAATAGGGTAACACTTATTTAACAAATAGCCAGCCTAAGCCATGTCTTTAAGACTTAACCAGTTTCAAATTATAAACCATTTCAACATTAGCCACTTTTACACAAATAGCCATTAATCAGAATTCATTCTTAATTTGCTAACATAGACACAAAACATTTACACACATAACCTAAGTACACATAAGTACTCAGAAGTTCAGAATATTATTGAGTTTACCGTGCATATAACCCGGTTGTGGAATAGCAGAATTAAATATTGCAATGGAGTTTGTAATGTAATATATCGTGGTTGTTATTTAGTAATCAGACTAGGACGCATCGGCCTACGACTATCACATATTGGTGGTAAGTTTGTAATGTAATACGATTGTAGTCATACGATTGTACTAGGACGCATCGGCCTACGACAACCACATAAGTCCATTTGACTAATACGATTGTAGTCATAGGACCTTCAGTTTATATATCGTGGTTGTTATTTAGTAATTGACCGTGAATGAATATGATTTCATTCATATACTAGGACGCATCGGCCAACGACAACCACATAAGTCCATTTGACTAATAAGATTGTAGTCATAACAGTATGATTAAAATTACATTTTTGTTATTTCAGTTACGAGATATCCATACAAATGTACATATTTTAACACTTGGACTCTCCACAGCTTGGGCATGTTTTAACTACATATTTATATTAAATCATAATAGATGGGGAGTAATGTAATACGATTGTAGTTATAGGACCTTCCGTTTATATATCGTATTGGGAGTAATGTCATACGTTCATACTAGGACGCATCGGCTTATGGCAACCACATAAGTCCATTTGACTAATACGATTGTAGTCATAACAGATTAGGAGTAATGTAATGAGGTGAGCAAAGGTGAAATCAACCTTGGCCTTTGTAGACAAAAACCTCAAACAAGCCACTGCCCTCCATAGTAATGGGCCGACTTGACCTAGGCAAACATTGAAAAAAGGGCAAAAATCGAGGATGACCGGATCTACAGCAGGATTCAGTCCCCAAGTGAAAGGATAGGTGTAAACAAACGAATATCCATTCCTAGAAGAAGAGATCCTTTGCTGAATAGTAGGAATGGACACTCGAAGATTTTCTCTCCAATAACACTCATTCCTAATGGTTGGGATTGAGAGTTCGGTTACAAGAGAAACATAAGCATCAAGTTTATCCAACTTTTCTACTTGCTTCAAGAGTGATGTTTTATCACTCGAGAAGGATAAGTCACTGGGAACAATGTCCTCAACCGAAGGTTCTGAACAAGGGTCAAAAAGCTCTTTACCTTTAGAAAGAGATACTTTAGAAGAAGAACTTGTGACATTCGGGTTTGGGGAAGAAGGGGTATTGCCAGATAACCCCTCGCGCGATGACCTTAAAGCTTTGTCTTTGCTGAGCCTAAGCGAAGAAGGAGAATTAGGAAACTGAGCAAGGTTCGGGACCTTTCTGGGGTTAGGTTTTGAAGATGCCATTGCCGGTTAAAATTGGTTCTTGGAAGAAAGAAAAAAGGGATTACTGGATGCATAAGAAAGTTGAAGATTCAAAGTATGGTAAAGGGGCAACTAGTAAAACTAAAGAGGTATAAATGAAAAATTATATTAAGGAGAACTGTCACTTCTCGAAAAGAAAGGTTAAGAAAGCCTGGAAAAAAGGGTGTAGAGCTGCAGGGTCGAATCAGAAGGCGACACGTGTGAAGAGCATTAAATGGAGGAGAAAATTGAAGCGCCAACAATGACACATCATTTATGATTTCAAAAATTCCCTTTTGTAAGAATCATCTTCCCATATATTTAAACGATAAATAAATAGAAAGTGGGGGGGGGGGGGGCTATCTGTATTGGGAATAAACCTTTTTTGACGTGGCAAGACACGTGGAACATCAAAAAAAAAAAATTGTATTAACCTATATATTGACATTACCAAATTGGGACGTATTTGCCTCCTCCACATGACCTTTCTTAATGAGAAACCTTGGGGTCTCATGAAAAAAAGAAACACAATACAAAAAAAGTGGCAAAACCAAAAATCCACTACTAGCAAAAGACCACTCCAACCATAACGCCAGCTCTGAGATTCTACCATGTCCACTACTTTCGTACTAGTAATTCCACATAGCACCAAGGAAATACTCTTTGGTTCCTTTCCAACACCGATCTCACTCAATATAATGGGAATCACCTGCAAGATTATAACTTATTTTAGTGTTTCATACATTATGAAGCACAAATGATTCCTTTGCGGATTCCTCCTTTTATTGCTGTATTTCTTTTTGAATTTTTCTTCTTCCACATTGGTCACGTTCACTTTAAAGGGATTAGTGAGAACTTGAATCCTTTTGTTCCTGTCTAAATCAACGAACAATTTTATTAGTTATAAAATGTTGGCAACTGGCATTTTGTTGACTTTGCTTCCATTGCCTGCCTCTTCCTGCTTTATTCTGCTTTGCAGCCTTTTGTCAGATTCATTCTTTTAACAACAAGTCCTATTACTTGGTATTCGTATTACTGGTTACGATATTCTTGCTTTAAGCTTATACCACTAGTGATTTTAACCTTATCAGAATATTAACTTGAATGGATCAAACTTTTAATAAAAACATAAGTTTTTATTAAACCTTTTAGTCAAATGGACTTATGTGATTCTATTATACACTAAAGATAACTTGGCATTAGTCTTGGACTATACAAATTCTACTTACGGAGTTATGACTGAATTACTATAGGCCTTAATTTCTAGGTGAAATTTATACAGTATTTTAATCTGGAAGGTCCATTTATGTTGTTATACTACAAGTAATGTAACCATTATTAGATTATCTATATACATTTTGTCGTAGGATACTATGTGATTCTGTTATAACCTTTTTTGCGTATAGTATAACCATCCAAATAAATAGGTAAATGTGACGACTCGGCCCGTCGTCATGGGAATTACCACCCCGATATCTCGCATTCATGTTTATTATGTTTTTATATCAGTGTTAGAGTCTATCGGGTGAGTTAGGAGTGATTTGGATTGAAAATGAGGGAAATAGCCTTTATGAAGGAAGCTTGAATATGGAAAGTCAACCTGGAGTTGACTATTTATTTAGAGGGCTCGGAATCGGACTCTGGTGATTTGGTTAGTTCCGGGAGGTGATTTGTGACTTAGGGGAGCGATCGGAATTGAATTCGGAGGTCCGGTGTATAAATAGGCTTGAATTGGCTAAGGTTGAATTTTGGCGAAATCCGAACGGTAGGTAAGATTTTGATCCGGGGGTCAAAATGGAATCCCGACAACATCTGTAGCTCCATCATGTGATTTTGCATATGTCCGCAAATTTTCAGGTCATTCGGACATCGTTTGGTCGGGGTTTTTATTGAATGTTAGTTTCGGAAGATTAGGTGAATCATAGGCTTGAATCCGCTATAATTCGATGATTTATGTGTTTAAGGGCATATTTTTATCATTGGAACAAGTTTGAATAAGGTATTAGGATGTGTTGGTGTGTTTGGATGAGGTCCCGGGGGCCTCGGGGTGTTTTCGGATGGTTAAACGGGAGAAAAACATGGAAATTGCAGGTTGAAGTAGTCTGGTTCTGTTGTTTTCGCCCCTGCGGAAATGGGACCGCAGAGGCGAGTCCGTAGGAGCGAACTGTGGAGCGCAGGAGTGCTTGGGTTTGCAGAGGCGGATCCTGTTCTGCTGAGGCGGTGTCGCTGGTGCGGGAGGAATGTCACAGAAGCGGTCCAGGGTCGTGAGGAGGAGATCCGCAAAAGCGGAAGGTTGGCCGCTTAAGCGAGTCCGCAGAAGTGGACTCTTATGCGAAGAAGCGGGAGGTCCCGCAGGAGCGGAGGTAATTCCGCAGGAGCGGACGCGCGGAAGCGGTCCGTGGCTCGCAGAAGCGGAAATGGCCAATTAGGCCTGGGATTCGCAGAAGCGACCAATTGGTCGCGGAAGCGGTATCGCAAAGGCGGAAAATTGTCCGCAGAAGCGAAAATCGCAGAGGGTTTAATTATATCATAAGTTAGAAATTTCAGAACATTTCAAAATATTTAGGGCTCGGCTTAATAGGCGGTATGGGTGATTTTGAAGGGAAATTCAAGGAGATTATTCAGGTAATCAACTATGGACTCGAATTATGATATGTATTGATAAAATTATGCAATTATCTCATGAAATTGGAGGAATTTGGGGTATTTTATGGAGGTTTTCACCTTAGGAATTATAGAAAATCAAGGATTTGAATGGGCAAATGCAGTCCGAAATTGGTAAATTTTATATGCTTAGACTCGTGTTGAGACGAGGGTTCCGAATATGTGACTTTCATAATTTTTTGAGAAGCGTACCGAAAGTCAGGTTTTGACAACTTTGTAAATTTTGGTGTAAATTGAGTTGTTTCGACTGGGTATCATCCCATTGGCCTAATTTGATGTGTTTCTACTATATTTGATCAGATTCTACGCATTTGGAGCTTGATTCTCGTGGCAAGGGCATCACGGACTAGTCCTCGAGCCGTATTGAGGTGAGTAATAGATGTGGGTGATGACCAGCGGGTTCGAAACCTCAGGTATACCACTTTGTGATGCTGTATAGCTGCGAGACACGTACTCTCTTGTGAGTGCGGGGTGGATTGTGATTTGGGAACTATGGCTTAGTCCGACCTGTTGATACTGTATTACGATATTGGCTATTCTTGAGCCGTCGAACCTCCTTGTCGGATGGATGCGTATTATATTGTGATATTGGCTACTCTTGAGCCGTTGAACCTCTTTCTTGGACGGTTGATTATACTTATGGTCTGTGAGCCAGTTATTGGGATCCTGCGAGGATTGTTATCATTGTTCTATGGTACTGACATGCTAGTTTTACTACCAGTCCGTGGCTATTACTGTTATCATGACATTTCCAATCTCTGGAACTTGATATTTACTGTTTTCAATTGAAAAATGATAAAAGAGTTTTCAAAACTACTTCTGAGCCTGCGAGGCTGCATTTGCATATTAGCTGACTGGTAGTGGATCGGTCTGCGCGCCGCAGCGTATATTCATGTATTGTGTTTGGGCTGTAGGAGCTCCTCCGGAGTCTGAACCCCCACAATGAGCACGGGTACACAAATTGGATCTGCTGCGCGCCGTAGTGGTCATTTCATGCATTGCATTGCATTTAGCTACATTTGATAACTATTATAATATGTTGTTGATACTTGTTGGTACTTTTCTGTTGATATTGAACTGTTACAGGGTATTGGTTATAGCTTTACATAGTGCTTTATTGTGGATTTCTTATCTACATTGTCTTACCCCTGTTTATTACCACTGAGTCCGGCAGTACTCATTTTACTCCCTGCACCTTGTGTGCAGATCCAGGTACCTCTCAGCAGTCCTGATCCGGTAGTTGTTCCGAGGCGATATCTGCGGGATAGTCGAGGTAGCTGCAGAGTCCGCAGGACCTGACATCCCTTCCATCTGTCTTTTGATTTCGTATTTCTATTTCTTTCAGCACTGAGTATCATGTAAAACACTATTACACTTATGTTATCTGTAGAGGCTCTTGACTCTTGACCCCTCGGTCTTTGGGGAGTTGTACTGTTTTGGGACTTGGTTCCGGTTTGGTATTTCTATAAATGTTGACTTATAATTGGTATGCCTAAGTTGGATAAAGGGAGCTCATAGCTCCGTATTTGATGTTGATTTGTCGGGTTGGCCTAGCAGTATGTTGGGCGCCATCACAACCGGGTTTGGGGTCGTGACAGTAATATAGCTATGTTTACTACAATCGTATGCATATATATACTTGTTATTTTAGGCCAATACGTGTAATTGATTTTATATAAATTATACAATCACTATAATTTGGAGGTTATTATAGTGAACTATAGGTCTATAATATATAGTAACCTACCAAGTCAAAAAAATTACAAATTAATTTTAACTAAAGGATTTAATACGATTATTATATGTAAAGTAGTACTAGTGTAAATATGACTAAGTACTCAGAGTTCAAACGAATCGAACATATAAATCGTATTGCAAATATAGCCAGTTTTATGTAATCTTGTACATATAGCCCCAATTACAACTAATTTTAAAATTAATCAGAACTCAGAGAGACAAATTAATAATGGCTAAATGAAATATGTGTCAATTAAATACGGTAAAAGTTCCATTGTAATTTAGTTTGGTCGATTTACATTATCTATTGAAACACAGTCTACTGTTGTACAATTATGGTATTCGCTAATAATAGTCCATTTGTTTGTTAAAATGTTAACTACCCTATCACTAGAACTTACAATGACTACGACAACCACATAATCGTATATGAAAACTACGTAAGGTCCTAATCGTAGGTGAATAGTTCTTAATAACATAAGTCCATTTAATTGACTATTATTTTTAGTTAATTACTAAATAACAACCACTATATATAAACGGAAGGTTTTATTACTACAATCGTATTAGTCAAATGGACTTATGTGGTTGTCGTAGGCCGATGCATCCTACTACAATCGTATTACATTACTCCCAATCTGTTATGACTACAATCGTATTAGCCAAATGGACTTATGTGATTGTCAAGGCTGATGCGTCCTAGTATATGAATAAAATCATATTCATTCACGGTCAATTACTAAATAACAACCACGATATATAAACGGAAGGTCCTATTACTACAATCATATTAGTCAAATGGACTTATGTGGTTGTCGTAGGCCGATGCATCCTACTTCAATCGTATTACATTACTCCCAATCTGTTATGACTACAATCGTCTTAGTCAAATGGACTTATGTGATTGTCGTAGGCCGATGCGTCCTATTGATACGATGTGATTGTCAATCTTCTTTAGGTCCACCTGAATACCTTCCACTGATACAGTGTGGCCCAGAAATGCCACCAAACTCAACCAGAACTCACATTTCGAAATGGCATATAGCTGATTATCCTTCAGAGTCTGAAGAACCACTCTGAGGTGCTGCTCGTGCTCTTCCTGGCTGCGGGAGTATACATGGATGTCATCTATAAAGACTATCACGAACTGATCTAAGTAAGGCCTGAACACCCGATTCATTAACTCCATGAATGTTGTTGGGGCATTGGTCAACCCGAAGGACATGACCAAGAACTCATAATGCCCATATCTAGTGCGAAAGGTTGTCTTAGGAATGTCAGCCGCCCTGATCTTCAGCTGATGGTAGCCTGACCTCAAGTCTATCTTTGAGAACACCCTCGCTCCCTGGAGCTGGTCAAACAAATCATCAATCCTCGGCAGTGCATACTTATTCTTTATTGTCACTTTGTTCAATTGCGGGCAATCAATACACATCCGTATCAAGACATCTTTCTTCTTCACAAACAATACAGGTGCTCCCTAGGGGGAAACACTGGGCCTGATAAAGCCCTTCTCAAGAAGGTCTTGCAACTGATCTTTTAACTCTTTTAACTCCGGCGGGGCCATACGATAGGGTGGAATAGAGATGGGCTGAGTGCCCGGTGCCAGATCAATACAGAAATCAATATCCCTGTCGGGTGGCATGCCCAGCAGGTCTGAAGGGAAAACCTCAGGAAACTCCCGTGCAATAGGGACTGACTCCATTGAAGGAACCTCTGCGCTGGAATCACGGACATAAGCCAGATAAGCTGGACACCCCTTCTCGACCATGCGTCGAGCCTTAACATAGGAAATAACAGTGCGAACGGAGTGGCTTGAGGTACCTCTCCACTCTAGTCGGGGTGATTCTGGCAAGGCCAAGGTCACAATCTTGGCATGACAATCTAGAATAGCATGGTATAGGGACAACCAGTCCATCCCCAATATGGCATCAAAATCCACCATGTCCAAAAGCAACAGATCAACACGGGTCTCAAGACCCCCAAAGATAACTACGCACGAGCGATGAACCCGGTCGACTACAATGGAGTCACCCACTGGTGTAGACACATAAACTGGAATATCCAGAGCATAGCTAGGTACGGCCAAATACGGTGCAAAGTAGGAAGACACATATGAATATGTAGACCTAGGGTCAAATAATACTGAAGCACCTCTACCACAAAAAATAATAATACCTGTAATCACGGCATCTAATGCCTGCGCCTCTGGCCTGGTTGGCAAAGCATAGAATTGGAGATCAGCACCTCCCCTCTGAGCTACATCCCTAGGACGGTCATCAACTGGCTGTCCTCTGCCTCTGGCTGGACGGTCTCCACCTCTACGGTCTCGACCTCCACCTCTATGATCTCTGCCCCCGCCTCTGGCTGGCTGGGTAGGCTGACGGTCAGTTGGGGCCTAAATCATGGGATGAGGGCCTCGCAGCTGAGTGTTGCCCGTCGCTCGAGGGCAGAATCTAACAAGATGACCTGGGTCACCACAACCGTAGCAACTCTTAGGCTGATGGGGCCGCTGGCCCTGACGACCTGAATGGCCTCCACGAACACTTTGAAGAGGCTGGGCACTAATAGGAGACTGATCTGAATACTGTTCACGAAACCCACGATCGCCTGGTCCACCCTATGAAGCCTGAAGGGCAGAATGGAAAGGCTTAGAAGACTGGCCCCTATCGAAAG
>JASVEL010011337.1:0-102657 GCA_032618575.1 Nicotiana noctiflora | reverse complement strand
TCTTAGATATAATCATCGCATCCGTCTTTTTCTAATTTCCATCGGCAAATTCCGTGAATGGTTTCTGAACTACCTATGGCCTGATTCTTGTAATACCAGGGATATGTAGGCAGCTCAAAAACCATAGCGCAGTAAAAAACCTTTCAAAATTGCCATTTTCGGTCAAAATTGGCCATCTTATCTTTACCCAACAACTCTTTCATCCTCCTCGGGAAAAGAGGGGCAGCTGTTGATAACCAATTTTTCCCTATGTATTTTATACTCAAAATACTTTCAAAATATCATGTATATGTGTATACAAGCATCCCCAAAGGTTTCGGTATTTTTTCCAAGTTTTTAAAAGATTTTTAAAACTAATTTATGGCCTATTTTTGCACTATAAAAAACCAATAGTTATTCTCACAACTCATCACTTTGGTGAATAATTATTTTTATTCTATCATTTCCACAAAAATATAATTTATACAATTTTACATAATTTTACAAGTCCATTTGATATTTTAAAATAAAATTGCAAGAAACTGCAATTTTAGTTTATTTGTCGATTTAATAGAATTTTTAACTACAAAATCAATACAAATATTTTTAAACTAATACTTACATATGGTTTGCTAACCCAGTGATTTTAATTTGATTTTTAATATCTTTTACTATTTTTAAAATCCATAAGGGAAAAATGGCTATTTTAATTTTGGCCTCAAATTGCTTTCAATTTTAGCTCAATTTTGACCCCAATTAACCCAATTAACCCAATTAAACGACCCAATTAACCTGACCCATACCTAATTTACTTAACCGGCCCAACTTCAGTTCAATCTGAGCCGTTGATCAATTGAGGTCAACGACCCAGATTAATTTACCTAAAATAAATCAAACAACCATCCAAACCCTTCACATTCAAAGACCGGTCTCTCTCTCTCTCTCTCTCTCTCTCTCTCTCTCTCTCTCTCTCTCTATCTATCTCTCTAACCTTTCACCTCTTCATTCTCTCTAGAACCTTTTGGTTCATCTTCTCCGATGGCTCTCACCGCCTCTCCAACCAACTCCGGCCTCGCCTCTTTCGATCATCGACCTTCGTGAAACAATACATCGCCGGTTCCCTTCATCTTTGGAACTCCAGGGATTTCCACCATACGCGATGGTCACTGATGTATCGCCTGGGTCTATTTTCGGCCTTTCTCCAATTGGTTTTGGTCCGCTAATGCTTTAAACAACATTATTAAAGAGTTTCGTAGCTAGGTTCCTCATCTCACCGATTTTATTGCAAACCCTAATTTTGCCTAAGTCTCTTAATTTGTGTCTTTCTAATGATTTCTTAGTTTATTCTTTGTGTTTTACAATACTCACTACTCGATTTCTCTGATTATTCATGTTCTTTTCAACGTCTTGTTCTTCTTTTTAAAACTAGGGTTTCTGACCCCCTTTTCAAAATAATTATATCTTCTGCTTATTTTTAAGTATTATGTGATTATGCTTGTTGTGTTTATGTTATAAGCTTGTTATTCTAAGCTCATTTTACTGGGGTTCCAACCCTCTACTGCTTCTATGACTGCTGGTATAATGTTCTCTGATTTTTCACGCCTATTGTGTTTATATGTCTAATTGTTATTCGAATGATTCTGCGCATCTCTTTGAATCCTTGATTTGTGTGTATTTTCCTTAAGTGGGCTTACACTGATATTTTGTATTGTTGCCTTACTTGTGAGATGCTCTCTATACTTGGTGTTGATTCCCTCTGAGTTTGGTCTTGTCCGTGATTCTTTGACTAATTTCAGAGTTGATTTACATGCTTACCATATTTGTGCTCTTAAATATATTTTCAACTGTTCAACATATATTTTCCTTATTTGGAGCATTATGTACTTGGTCTTTATTACATGCGGCATGCTTATTAATCGACTGATTGATTCTTTCCTTATCTGATACTCCTATTCGAATCATGAATCCCTAATTAACGGAATTAAGACCATGTGACTGAATTAAATTGGTATTTTTTCTATAATTATGTACTTGTTACTCGTTTCTCTATTGGTTTTCAAAAAACTATAAGTACTCATCTTCTTTTCTCATACATACACGAACAGAATTCATTATTCGGAACTCTCTCATTACTTTCTATTGTTCCTACATAATCTCTCTCACAACTCTTGTGACTACTTGTTGCTTAATTGGATTGAAACTCAGGCTGAGTTTTAGACTATTTTATTGTTCCATTATACTGGTGTTGCTCACGTCCATTGCTCTCTATACTACTGCGCACCTCTTTGCATACTCTCTGCACACTCTCTGCACACTATTGCTCACCACCTTGCATATTATTTCTCCCTACTGCTCTACATTACCTTACCATCAACTAGTATGTCTCCTATTTAATTTATAGCTTCAATGCAACATGTTTTTATTTGTATTGCACTTTCTCTTGCTTCTTATATGCTTCCACTTATGGCTCTGCTGTTTGCATCATAATTAGCATGCCTCTTTGCTAGTTCATTGATAGGATTACATTTCTCCCAATTCAGCATGTCTACTGATTTTGATTAATGCATGTCTCTCCTGTCCCTTATTCTAGTACATGACCAGCATGTAACCCTGACACCTTTTAGTTGGAACCTATTTGAATGTTTAAAGCCCTGAAGTACTTCTTTTTGATGTCTGTGTATGCGTAATTGTGTTCTCACATAGGAGTTACTTGTCCCCGTGTTACTTGCCCCTGTTTGCGTTTGTATTTCCTGAACACTGTGTGATACTCTAATCCGATTTTGTTTCACTCACCTTCCTCTCCTACTCTTCTATTGTTTTCTTTCAAAACTGGTTCTATATGGACCATCTGTCAACTATTTTTAACTCAATTTCTTTAATCACTATCACAATCTCACCACTCGTAGAATTTAGGTTCTACGCCATTCGTGTAAACATTGCTTTGGGAACCTTGAGTACCCAATGTACTTTGATGCACAAGGCTGCTAATTCCATACTTGTGCTTGTCTTATTAATTTGTTTTGATGCCTGGTGTTGGCAAAGGGCCCCAATGGGCCCTCAGGGAGCTTTGCCGCACCCAAACCCTCGGTAAAGGGTGTGAAACCTTGAAGAAGTGAGGTTGGAGATTTGGGCCTGGCTAAATGCTCCCTATATATTAGCTTCTTATTTTTATCTTCACTACTCTAATTTAATTACTTAGTTTGTTATTTAATCACATTGGTCTGTAATAACTTGTAATGAACAATGGGGCTTAAAGTGAAATTGGGTTGGATTATGCATGCTTAGCTTTGAGTAATGGGTATAAAACATGTCTATAGGATTTTACTTATCTACTTGTGCAATAGAAACCATGTCTAGGGGGCATACATCTCATGCGACTAAAGATCATGTCTTTAAGCTCTTTTACTATTAGCGCATTATCTTTATTTTTATAACCACAATGTATTAATAATTAACTGGACAGTCATTGCATTTAGATACCATGTTTTAAGAACTTTATATGCATTAGATATCATGTATGTAGGGCTGTATTTGCAACCGTTGAATACTTCACTGGTTTCATTTAACAAGAATAAGGCCGGTTAACGTGTTTTCTCTAAAACTAAAAAATGATGTGAATGTCCACTTTCTTTTATGATTAAAACAACGTCTAGGAAAGCCATAGGCCGGATAAAATCTACTAACCATCTCAATCGTGTTTAGACCACTGGCCACTTTTCGACTATCCGAATTTGTTTCCTATCTCTGATGTCCTCTTGAATTTCTTACTAAACTTATGTCCTATATTCTAAATAATCATAGCTGTGCAAATACCTTCTATTTAGCTACTTTTTCGGAATTGCGTTATTGTTTTATAAAACTCATCAAGACACTATGTCCCCTGTGATTTTCCAAAACTATAGTTCAAAACTAATATTTTTTGTATGCTCTCAACTTTACATTTCTGAATGGTTTTACATCTCTGCTAAACGTTTTCCTACCTCTTCTTCCCGAAATTATTTTCATAATAAAATACTACCTGCTAAGCCCTATCGTATATATTTGAGTATGTTTAAAACATTTTCTCCGATTTCTAAGATGTTACATATCTCCTCCCTTTTCCCCAAGTTCTGAAAGTTTGTGTCCAACACTTTCTGCAAATTTTGCTTAAACCCTTCAGCTCCTGTCTTAATATATCTTCGAACGTTCCAGTATTTAACTCTCATTTCCTTAGACCTTAAATGTGATTGAAACATGCTAATTATATGCTATCTGTGGAGGGTTTCTTGAGCCTTTTGTTTGCTTTATATGATCCCTTGCATGAAGTCCTATTTGTTTTTTTGTATGTCGCCTAGCATTTTGACCTTTAAACCTAAGGGTTCAGCCAAGTCCTTACCTTATAGGAATAGCGGTCCTAAATACCCTCTAGGACTTATAGGATGGGACAGGTAATAGCAAGTGATAAGAACCCGTGACCAATCCACACATTTAATTAACCTTTACGGGGCGGGAAGGGTAGACTGTGAGATGATGATGGTGCGCTAATATCTCATATGAGAATGATTGTTGGGTATTGCACCAACTTAATCCATATTATATTTAAACCTAGGACCCTTTCCCTTTACTTATATAATATGATGTTTTTCTTTAAAAAATTTATGTTTTACTTTCCAAAGCCATTTATGTCTTTTCTCTCTTTTCTTTCAAAACTTTCAACTTATTTGTATTCCTATGCGCAAACCGTGTTTGTTTACACCTACTCTTCTTAAAGTCACAACAAAGAAAGGTCGGTAACCAGGGTAGTGGATCTTGAGGAGTGCCTAACACCTCCCCTCGAGATAATCTCAAGCCCTTACCCGAACTCTAGTTTCCTTCAAATCACTTTTCTTTTATCTAAAAGTGTCCTAATGAACTATAATCGTTAGGTGGCGTCTCTTCAAATTCCATAACCCGGTTCCTCAAAATGTTTTGTCCATAATGTCGTAAACCCGATTCCGCCTTAGGGAAAAAGGGGGCGTCGACCGAAACAGTGATTAAAATATCTCTGATCCTTGATTTACTAGCTACTAATTTATTTCTCCTACCTTATTTATGTAAACGTGTATTTCCAAGCTCTATCCCTAAACTAAACTTCAATGTATCTACCCCTAATTGCCTACTTTGCACAAAAAGCTTGTTTGATTTCTTTCCTTAAATAAATTTTACTGTTTGAATCTGAATTCCTTAATTAAAGGAAGTCATGTGTGATTGATTCTTAATTGATATTCAGTTTCTTAACTGTTTTCTTGCCTTATTTCTTCCTGATTTTCACACTATAAATGAACGACACTTTCATACATGACACTCACTCATAGTCTTTCTGAACGTACACGTATACATAATAGTATTCTTTCTTCTTGTATGCATTGTGTCCAATTTACAAGACCTGCTGATTTACTATTTGTTTCTTTGAAACTGGTATGTCATAATTTAAGCTTTAGCACCATAACAATGTGTTTATTTACTGCTTTTGTATCCATGTCTACCTACTATTTCTGTATAGTTCAACACTCAAATTAGTATGATCATTTCTTTCTGCCTGTTTCTATAATGAATCCCAAACCCCTGGCCCCATGTGTTTTAATTGTGGCTTAAGGCATGGCAATATGCAAATTATTGTCCATGAATTAAACTTGATCCCATGGTATCCAAGCCCATAATAGTGTGTTCTAACAAGCTTATGGGTGTGCTAGCATTCTCCATTGCTGGGTATGACCACAAGCCTGCCCTTACCCCTTTCAATTCCTCTATTCCCCCTGAACCCCTTATGTATACTTATTTGTAGCTATATCCATGTCCTCTCCCCATTTTTATAATTTTGCTTCTGTACTTGCACACTCTGTTAGTCTTTAATTTCTCTCCCCCCCCTTGTAAGCCTTGCCTTGGTGCCCTTGAGCTCCCTCTAAACTTGGACGTACTTGAGGGTTGGCCCTTCCACACTGCACTTGTCCCCAAACTGATAATACATTTGAGTGTGAGCATTGCCTGGAGTCTGTTTGAGGCTCTTAGGGAACTTGACACACTCAAATTGGAGAAAGGCTTTGGAACATGATCTTTTAGAGTTTATTTACCTCATATTTCTAACATGAAGTCTGAATCAAGCTCTTCTTGGTTGTAACTTAATCCACATTTTTCTGATTTCTCTTACCTTATTTATGTAACCGTGTATTTCAAAGCTCTGCCCCTAAAATAAACTTATATGTATCTACCCCTAATTGCCTACTTTCACAAAAAAATTGTTTGACTTCTTTCCTTAAATAAATTTTACTGTTTGAATCTGAATTCCTTAATTAAAGGAAGTCTTGTGTGATTGATTCTTAATTGATATTTAGTTTCTTAACTATTTTCTTACCTTATTTCGTACTGATTTTCACACTATAAATGAATGACTCTTTCATTAATACAACACACTCACTCATAGTCTTTCTGAACTTACACGTATACACAATAGTATTCTCCCTTCTTGTTTGCAAAGTGTCCTGTTTACAAGACCTACTATTTTTCTCTATTTGTTTCTTTGAAACTAGTATGCCCTGATTTAAGTTTTAGCACCACAACAACGTATTTATTTATTGCTTTTGTATCCATATCTACCTACTATTTCTGTATAGATCAACACTCCAATTAGTATGATGATTTCTTTTTGCCTGTTTCTATTATGAATCCCAAACCCCTGGCCCCATGTGTTTGAGTTATGGCTTAAGGCATGTCAATATGCAAATTATTGTCCATGAATTAAACTTGATCCCATGGTATCCTAGCCCATAATAGTGTGTTCTAACAAGCTTATGGGTGTGCTAGCATTCTCCATTGCTGGGTATGACCACAAGCCTGCCCTTACCCCTTTCAATTCCTCTATTCCCCCTGAACCCCTTATGTATACTTATTTGTAGCTATATCCATGTCCTCTCCCCATTTTTATAATTTTGCTTCTGTACTTGCACACTCTCTTAGTCTTTAATTTCTCTCCCCCCCCTTGTAAGCCTTGCCTTGGTGCCCTTGAGCTCCCTCTAAACTTGGACGTACTTGAGGGTTGGCCCTTCCACACTGCACTTGTCCCCAAACTGATAATACATTTGAGTGTGAGCATTGCCTGGAGTCTGTTTGAGGCTCTTAGGGAACTTGACACACTCAAATTGGAGAAAGGCTTTGGAACATGATCTTTTAGAGTTTATTTACCTCATATTTCTAACATGAAGTCTGAATCAAGCTCTTCTTGGTTGTAACTTAATCCACATTTTTCTGATTTCTCTTACCTTATTTATGTAACCGTGTATTTCAAAGCTCTGCCCCTAAAATAAACTTATATGTATCTACCCCTAATTGCCTACTTTCACAAAAAAATTGTTTGACTTCTTTCCTTAAATAAATTTTACTGTTTGAATCTGAATTCCTTAATTAAAGGAAGTCTTGTGTGATTGATTCTTAATTGATATTTAGTTTCTTAACTATTTTCTTACCTTATTTCGTACTGATTTTCACACTATAAATGAATGACTCTTTCATTAATACAACACACTCACTCATAGTCTTTCTGAACTTACACGTATACACAATAGTATTCTCCCTTCTTGTTTGCAAAGTGTCCTGTTTACAAGACCTACTATTTTTCTCTATTTGTTTCTTTGAAACTAGTATGCCCTGATTTAAGTTTTAGCACCACAACAACGTATTTATTTATTGCTTTTGTATCCATATCTACCTACTATTTCTGTATAGATCAACACTCCAATTAGTATGATGATTTCTTTCTGCCTGTTTCTATTATGAATCCCAAACCCCTGGCCCCATGTGTTTGAGTTATGGCTTAAGGCATGTCAATATGCAAATTATTGTCCATGAATTAAACTTGATCCCATGGTATCCTAGCCCCTAATAGTGTGTTGTAACAATCTTATGGGTGTGCTAGAATTCTCCATTGTTGGGTATGACCACAAGCCTGCCCTTTCCCCTTTCAATTCCCATATTCTCCCTGAACCCCTTATGTATAATTATTTGTAGCTATATCCATCTCATCTCCCCATTTTTTGAATTTTTCTTCTACACTTGCACACTCTCTTAGTCTTTAAGTTCTCTTTCCCCCCATAGTAAGGCTTGCCTTGGGGCCCTTGAGCTCCCTCTAAACTTGGACGTACTTGAGGGTTGGCCTTTCCACAGTGCACTGGTCCCCAATCTGATAATACATTTGAGTGTGAGCATTTCCCGGAGTCTCTTTGAGGCTCTTAGGGAACTTTGACACACTCAAATGGGAGAAAGGCTTCGGAACATTATCAATTGGAGTTGATTTACCTTATATTTCAGACATGAAGTCTGAATCATGCTCTTCTTGGTTGTAACATTATTCATATTTATGTGATGTATTTTTACTTTATTTCAGGCTGTAATAATTTGAAATAAACTCTTGGGGATGATAGTAAAAAGGGTGGGTGATCATGTATGCATATATATATATATATATATATATATATATATATCTCATTATGTATTTCAAATCTGCATGCATATAGAAATCATACCTATATGCTCTTCTAAATCCTGTGTGTTCATTATCATCTAAAAATTATGCCTATAAGTACCTGGAAATCTAAATTCCTCATATGCATATCACATTTTTAGCATTTGAGAGTTCTTTTTGGTTTTGATCAAGTGCAAATGATGGATTTTCAGTTTCACTCTCCAAGGAAGGTCCTTGGTTTTCATTCACTTCTGAGGCTTTTTGAGCCCTTGAGGCTTCGATCATTTCATCCATTTGTGCGTGCAAGCATTGAAGTGCTAAGTCATTTTGGATATTAGTCTCCAAAAGATTCTCCAAGGCATTTTGCTCCATGTTTCCTTCTTCAAGTAGGCACTCCAACATAAGCTTGAACTTTCCATTTTGGCCATGCTCAACTTCTTCCATTTCCATAGCCCTATAATTCTCATCAAAACAAGTAGACTCATCATAGTAGGGGCTTGGGGAAGGGAAGGAAAAATACGCACAATAATCCCAATGACCATTTTGGCCATCACACTTATCACAAATACTCCACTCACGGGTTTGGAATTGTGTGCACACCACCCCCGGGAGAATTTAGATAATTTTGCCACGAGTGTGGTCCTCTACAATAAGGACAAGTATCATCAAAGTATGAACAACTACCATCCGAAAAATTTTCATTGTATGATGCAATTTTTTTAAAATTAAGAAAATAAACAAGGATTAAACAAGAAAAATAGACCCAAGGTAAGAAAAATAATTACACAAATATTCACAAGTTTGGACCAAAGCACTTTCGCTTACTTCTCAAACAACCTAAATTACTCCAAATTGTTCCCTAGCAGCGGCGCCAATTTTGTTGACGTCCAAATCCACCGCTAAAAAGCAACAGATACGGTCACAACAATATAATTTACCCAACTATGAGTCTAGGTCTAATCCCACAAAGAACAATATGTAGGCGATTAGGATTGTAAGAAAATTATCGCTAGTCGTGCAATTCCAAACAATAAGAATTTGGGTTTGAAAAGGTTTTTCTATCTAAATGTGGAAATGTAAACTAACCTAGAAAGCAAGTAAAATGATCGATGGCTACAAGTATGAATGCACCGGGAATTACACTCAAGTAACGATCCAATGTATTTCACGATTTCACAAATATGATCGAGTTTATGTTAATTAGCCACGGATAATAATTCTTAATTACCTTCTTCCGAAGACTAACAAGACTTCCTAATTGAATTATCCCTAAAACAAATAGAAGATTAAGCACACCCGATAGGCTACAAGTAGTCCAATCCTATCACTAGGTAGAATCTATAAAATGAGGGTTAACGCCTCAAGTTCTTGTTATTTAATCTTTCCCAACCCTAAACTATTTTTCCCAAAATTAATTCGGAGTTAATGGGCGAGTCCTAGGTTTAGCTATTCCCTTTGGAAACATTAAAGAACAAGAATAATGAATGAAACAATAACTCACTTCATAAATATAGAAACATTATTCAATAGATAAACACAACAAGGTATAAAACCCACACTTTAATTATGAATATTCCCATAAACAAGATTCAAGTGTTGAATAAAATACTACACACTTAAATATTCAATACAAAGTAAGGAAATGAAGAAACAAACCTAAATGGGTAAGAAAACCTTAACAAAAATCTTGAAATCAACAAAACCCAAGTGTGTTTGTGCAAAAACCCTATCTTCCAACATGTTCTTCGTAGTCTCTAAGGACTGAAAATATGCCAAAGATGCTCAAAATGTATGCTTGGACGAGTATAAAAATGATTTGCGTTGAAAGAATGTGAAATGCCAAAATTGCCCAAAACTGTCCTAGATACAAAGCATCGCGATCGCGTGTCGTCACATGCGATCGCGTAGAGTGGCTGTTGAAGCTTCTGCGATCGCGTGCATCTAACTAAGACCGCGTAGGTTTCCTTGTTCAAGATCTGTGAGCACGTGCCTAATTCTGCGATCGCATGGAGTTAATGCCTGAACATCTGCGATCATGTGAACAAACCTACGATCGCGTAGAGTATTTGCCCAGCAGTCATTTTTCCACTTCAATTCCATTCAAACCACTCATAGCATAATGTTCCTGAAAACCTCACAATAACCACTATAAATAATCTCATTGTATACTTAAAACGACATAAAAGCTAAGGAAAAGAGGCTAAAATGAGTGGTAAAATCACCACTCATCAGACGCAAATTTATATAATATGATCAAAATGCCGCTCAAGCCAACATGGTCAAAATTCAAAGTTCGAACTAAAATCCAGTTATAAATCATTTTGAAGAAGAATTTCTTAGAAAATTACCTCTTATATTTTGGGTTTTTTAAAAGTAAGAAATAAATAAAACATCCCGTGTATTTATACTCTCTAACGCCACAGCGCGGACCGTGAAAAAAGGACGGCGACCGCGCTGGCCAGCTGGAAAAACCAGCTACTCTCTGAAACCCCCACCGTGGACCACACAAAAGCGACCGCGACCGCACTGGTAGAACTTAAAACTGCTGGCTCTCTGAAGTTTGCCACGCGGACCGCGTAAGGATGACCGCGGTCGCGCTGCACATATCGTGGATCGCGTTAAGATGATTGTGGGCGTGCTGGAGCGTGCAACTTTCCCTGACCAGCAATATCTGTTTTTTTAAGTCTACGATCTCCCGTAACCTACTCAAAATTTAACCGAGCCCTCGGGGCTCTAAACTAAACATACGTACAACCTTGAATACACCATACAAACTCATCCGGGTGATCAAATTGCCAAAATAATATCATACACCTCGAATCAAGCCTTAAAGGTCATGACTCCTTCTCAAAATTTTCATAAGACATAAAATTCCCATTTCGGGTCTGAAACACGTCAAACAACGTCCGTTTCATACCAAACTTTACGGAAAGTGCTTAAATCATATATAATGCTTATACCGGGCACCAGAACAAAAATACGGGCCCGATACCCTAGTCGTGTGATCAAATTTCATTTCCAATTTCCTTAATTATTTCCAAAAAATAATTACTCATAAAAATTCTTTTCTCGGACTTGGGACCTCGGAATTCAATTCCGGGCATACGCACAAGTCCCGTATTTTCTTACAGACCCTCTGAGACCATCAAATCACGGGTCTAAGTCCATTTACAAACAATGTTGACCAAAGTCAAATTTATTCAATATAGTATCAAAATTTGGTATTTTTTTTACTGAATTCATATTTATGTTTTCTAGTTACGCGCTCGAACTGCACATACAAATCAAGGTAACCCGAGAGGAGGTTTTAAGGCCTCTGAAGTACAAAATGGGTAATAATTCAGTGATGACCCCATTGGGTCGTCACATCCTCCACCACTAAAACAACCGTTCATCTTAGAATGGACAAAAGAAAGAAGTACCTAAATCAGGAAAAAGGTGAGGATAACGGCTCCACATATCAGACTCGCACTCCCTAGTTGAGACCTATCCATTGGACATGAACAGAAGGAAATCTCTTGGATCTCATATGACGAATCCGCCAGTCTAGAATGGCTACCGGCTCGTCCTCATAGGATAAGTCCATGTCCAACTGGACAGTGCTGAAATCTAACACGTGGGCTGGATTTTCGTGACACCTCTGAAGCATGGATAAATGAAAGAATGGATGCAGGGCTGATAATCTAGGCGGAAATGAGAGTATATAAGCCACCTCTCCCACTCGATCAAGAATCTCAAACAGACCAATGTACCTAGGTCTAAGCTCGCCCTTCTTCTCAAATCGCATTACGCCCTTCATAGGCGATACTCGGAGAAGTACTTGCTCACCAACCATGAATGCTGCATCTCGAACCTTGTGGTCTGCATAAAATTTCTGCATAGAGTGAGCTGAATGAAGCCTCTCCTGTTTGATCTTGACCTTGTCCAATGCCTCCTGAACCAAATGCGTACCTAACAATCGAGCCTCCCCTAGCTCAGACCATCCAACCGGTGATCAACACAGTCTACCATATAAAGCCTCATAAGGAGCCATTTGGATGCTCGAGCGATAACTGTTGTTCTATAAAAACTCCGCTAATGGACAGAACTAATCCCAAGACCCTCCAAAATCAATCACACATGCATGGAGCATGTCCTCAAGAATCTTGATAGTGCGATCGGACTATCCGTCCGTCTAGGAGTGAAATGTTATACTCAACTCTACCCGAGTACCCGACTCCTACTACACGGTCTTCAAAAACCGTGATCTAAATTGACTACCTCAATCTAAAATAATAAAAACGTGAATGCCAAGAAGATGGATAATCTCCCGGATATAAATCACCACTAACCGTTCTGATGAATAAGGGGTACACACAAGAATGAAGTGAGCGGATCTAGTCTGCCGATCTAGAATGACCAAAATGGCATCAAACTTCTTCAAGGTGTGTGGGAGTCCAGATACAAAATCCATGGTGATGCGCTCCCATTTCCACTACGGAATCTCTATCTGCTGAAGTAACCCACCCGGTCGCTGGTGCTCATACTTCACATGCTGGTAGTTGAGGCATATAGACATATAATCAACTATATCTTTCTGCATTCGCCTCCATCTTAGTGCTACCTCAAGTCTTGGTATATCTTTGCGGAACCCGAATAGATGGAATACCGTAAACTATGGGCCTCTTCTAAATCAACTCTTGAAGCTCATCAATGTTGGGAACACTAATCCGACCATGCATTCTCAATACCCTGTCATCTATGATAGTCACATCTCTAGCATTTCCACGATGAACCTTGTCCTTAAGGACAAGCAAATGAGGGTCTTCATACTGATACTCCCTGATACAGTCAAATAAGGACGACCGGGAAACCACACAAGCTAGAACCCGACTGGGCTCTGTAAGGGCCAATCTCATAAACTGGTTGGCTAAGGCATGAACATCCATCGCCATAGGCATCTATGAAGCTGGTAGATATGCAAAACTCTCCAGCTCTCCGCATAGCGACTCAAGGCATCCACAACTACATTGGCCTTGGCCGAGTGATACAGGATAGTGATATCATAATCCTTCAGCAACTCTAACCACCTCCTCTGATGCATATTTAGATCCTTTTGCTTGAGTAAGTGTTGCAAGCTCCGGTGGTCAGTGTAGATCTCACAAGGCACACCAAAAAAATAATGTCTCCAGATCTTCAAGGCATGAACAATGGCAGCTAACTCAAGGTCGTGGACATGGTAAATCTTTTCATGTATCTTAAAATGCCTGGATACGTAGGCAATCACCCCACCATCCTGCATAAACACCTCTCCAAGGACAACACACGAGGCTTTACGATAGACGTTGTAAGCCCCCGAACCGGTAGGTAACATCTAGATAGGGGTTGTAGTCAAAGGTGTCTTGAGCTTTTGAAAGCTTGCCTCACACTCCTCTGTCCATTGAAATGGGGCACCTTCTAGGTCAATCTCGTCATAGGGGAAAAAATTGATGAGAATCTCTCCACAAAGCCACGGTAGTAGCCTACCAAACCAAGGAAACTGTGAATCTCTATAGATGAGGATGGCCTAGGCAACCTCTGCATGGCCTCTATGTTACTCGGATCAACCTGAATGCCCTCATTTAAAATCACATGGCCCAAGAATGCCACAAAACTTAACCAAACCCCGCATTTGGAGAACTTTGCATATAACTTCTTCTCCCTCAAGGTCTGAAGCACGGTCGTCAAGTGCTGCTCATGATCTTCCCGACTCCGAGAATACATGAGAATATAATCTATAAAAACAATAACGAATGAGTCCATATGTGGCCTGAAGACACTGTGCATCAAATGCATAAAAGCTACTAGGGCATTGGTCAGCCCAAATGACATGACAAGAAACTTGTAATGACCATACCAAGTTCTGAAGGTAGTCTTCAAAATATATGGCTCCCCAATCTTCAACTGATGGTAACCTGAGTGCAAGTCAACCTTAGAAAACACATGTGCTCCCTCAAGTTGATCAAACAGATCATCAATATGGTGCATGGAATAATGGTTCTTTATAGTAACCTTATTCAACTAACAATAATCAATACGCATACGCATAGAACCATCCTTCTTCTTCACGAACAAGATAGGGGTACCCGACAGTGAAACACTAGGTCGGATAAAACCCTTATCAAGCAATTTCTATAATTGATCCATTAACTCCTTCAACTTAGGATGAGCCATACGATATGGAGGAATGGAAATGGACT
The DNA here is from genome assembly GCA_032618575.1 of Nicotiana noctiflora. Lineage (NCBI taxonomy): Eukaryota > Viridiplantae > Streptophyta > Magnoliopsida > Solanales > Solanaceae > Nicotiana > Nicotiana noctiflora. The sequence continues at coordinate 87,987 of JASVEL010011337.1, read as the reverse complement.
GAGTGTCCAACAACAAATCAATGCTGAAATCAATGTCTCTATGGGGCGGCATGCTCGGAAGATCAGCTGGAAACACATTAGGATATTTCCGTACCATTAGGACGGAATCGACAGAAGGGGTATCAGCACTAATATCTCTCACATAGGTAAAATATGCGGTGCACCCCTTCCTAACCATACGCTGAGCCGTAAGGAGAGAGATAACCCTATTGGGAGTGTGATCTAAAGTAACACTCCACTCAATATGTGAAATACCTGGCCTAGCCAATGTCATGGTTTTGGTGTGACAATCAAGAATAATAAAATGCGGTGACAACCAGTCCATGCCCAAAATAATGTCAAAATAAACCATACCGAGTAACAATAAATCTGCTCTAGTCATAAAACCACGAATATTAACCAAATATGACTGATAAACGCGATCCACAACAATAGAATCATCCATAAGAGTAGAAACATAAACAAGGGAACTCAAAGAATCCCGTGGCACACCCAAATATGGAGCAAAGTAAGAAGACACATAAGAATTAGTAAAGCTCGGATCGAATAGAACTGTTGCCTTTCTATGACTAACCAGTATAATACTTGTAATGACAAAATTGGAGGCAACAACCTCGGTACAAGTAGGAATAGAATAATATCTGGCTCAGCCATTCTCTGGAGGGTGAACTCCATCTGTTGACCCTCGCCCTAACCCTGCTATGCAGATGTGGGAGCAGTTGGAGTTGTGATCATTGCCTAAGAATTTGAGAAGTACGTTGTGGTTAAGCACTCTATGAAGATGCACTATTACCTAGTCTGGGCCAGTCCATAATCATGTGGTATGTATCGCCACACTCGAAACAAGCTCTAGAAGGACACATCAGCTTTGACAGGCTAGGGCCAGGTCTGCTGGACTAACCCCTAGAAATACTCCGCGTAGGAGGCGCGCTAGAAACTAAGGGTGCATAGTAAGGCTCCTGAGGTATAGGCGGAGCTGGAGCACTGCTGTCTGGTAGAAGGGTTGAATAGATGGGGTGACCCACATAACCCCTACCATGATGACCTACTACTAGGGTACATGCACTAGAGTAGTGGCCCGACTCTCAAGACCTCTTGGCCTCCCACTCCACTCATGCCTTGGTGAGCATACTCTCGATCCTCCTAGCAATGCTCACTACCTGCTGATGAGGAATGTCCATCTCTAACTCTATAGCCATGCTAGATCTGATGAGAGGGATAAGACCCTAATGAACCTGTAAAACCCTCTCACGGACTATAGCAATCAAGGCAGGTGGATGCCTGGACAACCTGGTATAACATATAGCATACTCTGAAATAGTCATAGCAACCTAGCAGAAATGCTCAAACTTTATGCGCCATGAGTCCCTGAGACTCTGGGGGACAAACTCTCTCATAAATATATCTGAGAACTTGGCCAAAGACAGTAAAGCAGCCTCTTTTTAAGTGCGCCACCAATCATAGGTGGCTCCCTGAAAGGCCGTGAAGGAAACCCCACTATTCACCTCTATGGCTATAGTGCAAAAAATACGAGGAATTCCTTGAGAAATCCCAAGACATTGGCTGATGCTAATCCACTAAATATAGGAAGCTTGTACTTCTTAGACCTCTCAAGCCTCTACTACTCATCGTCGGAAACTACTGCCCTACCCTCAGACTGAACTAGCACTACAGGCGGTGCATGAATAATATCAGGAACATGCTCAACATTCACTCGCTGCTTAGGAGTTCGGGCACCGGGAGTCTGTACTCCTCCCTCAGTCTGGGATGTGGTTGCAGCAAGGAGAAGCAACCCTGCTTGAGCCAAGGTGGTGTACATACTCACGAACTAAGAAAAAGTCTTCTGAAGAGATGGAGTAGTAGGCGTGCCAGGTGCCTAAGCTCTGGCTGGATCTGTTGGTGGTACCTTGGTGGTAGGTTGTGCATGTGCTATGGCAATGCCATGTGTGCTTCCTTTACCTCTACCTTGACCCTGACTCTGACGGCTGCTGATCTGCTATGGCTTAATCGTTGATTTCTTTCTGGGTCACATAAACAATGTTGAATTCACTAAGCAGGATTTTCCACTTGGCGAACTTTCTAATGGTCATGGCCTTCTGGAAGATATACTTCAGCAGGGCCATTCTTGATATGAGATAAATAGTGTAGGCTCAGAAATAATGCCTCAATTTCTGAGCTACCCAAGTAAGAGCACAACAGGTGCGCTAAAATAGAAAATACAGGGCATCGTACGTGATGAACTTCTTACTAATATAGTAGATAGCTTGCTCATTTCTCCCTGTTTCATCATGTTCTCCCAAAACACAACTGAATGCTCCATCTAATACCGCAAGGTAAAGCAATAGAGAGAGGTCTTCCTTAGTCAGGCGAAATGAAGACTAGCAGTATTGACAAGTATTCCTTAATTCTGTCAAAAGGTTTCTAACAATCATCAATCCATTTAGTAGCAACGTCTTTCTTAAAAATTCTCAAGATGGGTTCAGAAATGACAATGGATTAAGCTATGAATCGGCTAATATAGTTGAGTCTCCCCAGGAAACTCATCACATCCTTCTTGTTCTTTAATGGTAGCAATTCCTGAACAACTTTGACCTTTGATGGGTCCAATTCTATTCGTCGATGACTTACGATGAAACTCAGTAATTTTCTAGTAGGAACCCCCAATGCACACTTGGCGGGATTCATATTCAAATTGTACCTTCTTAGTCTATTGAAGAACTTTCTCAGATCTTCCATATGATCAGTGGCCTTCTTGGATTTGATGATGATGTCATCCACATATACCTTAATCTCCTTGTGTATCTTGTCATGAAAAATAGTAGTCATGGCTCTCATATAGGTCGTGCCAGCATTCTTCAACCCAAATGGCATCATTTTATAACAATACATTCCCCACGACATGATGAAAGGCATTTTCTCTACATCTTCCTCATCCATCCATATCTGATGATATCCGGCAAAACAATTAACAAGATCCTACAACTCATGTTTGGCGAAGTTGTCAATAAGAATGTGTATGTTCAACAAGGGAAAGTCATATTTGGGACTGGCCTGGTTAAGATCCCGGTAGTCGACCCAACCTCTAACTTTCCCATCCTTATTTGGTACTGGCACGATGTTGTCTAACCATGTCGGATACTCTACTACCCTAAGAACCTTGGCTTTGACTTGCTTGGTAACCTCTTCTTTGATTTTGAAACTCATGTATGGTTTGAATTGATCTTCTGATTTACCGGTGGACAGGTTGAATCTGTCGGCAGTTTGTGAGCTACAATGGACATACCAATCATATCATCGTACGACCAGAAAAAGATGTCATCGTATTCCCTTAAGAACTCTCTGTATTCTTCCTTTTCTGATGGTGACAGGTGAACAGTGATGCGCATTCCTTTGATATTTTATGTATCTCCCAAATTAATGACCTCAGTTTCTTCCAAGTTAGACTTAGGTCTATCGTTAAAATTCTCAACCTCTCTGATGACCTCTTCTCATCCTCTTGTGAATCTATATCTGTTTGTTGCATTATTTCGTTGCAAGTCACAATCGTTGGTTCATCGTCAAAGTAAGTAATAGTAATACTGCGTAAAAATAGAGTAAATGATAGAGAGAATAATATGAGCAAGATATATGATAAACCAAAATGCTTTAATAAAATTCATAATTTTTTTTAATATCAGAGCATTATTTTTTACAAAATGAAAGACAATGCAGAAAGAAAATCCGCTAGTATGAAAAAGTAAAAAAATGAGATGCATGGTGCTTTTTTAACTTTGCTAACCCGAAGCATTCCGGGACCTTGCGGTTCTAATTGACAAATTGCTGAGGTGGTCTCCTCGGTTCATAGCTTGTATGGAAGGGCCTTCCTCCCCTTCGAAAAGAACACAGTAGTCAATATCATCATCTTCCAGATACATATTCTTTATGGCTGTCAATGCTACATCTTTCTCTGACCCATATATAGTATCTGCCGGTTGGAAAATCTGCTCTAGGCTAGTTATCGGAAGCTCCAGTGGATAGTAGGGGCCGCTCCATGGTGGAAACCAGTTCTGGAGTTCTTCCCATGTATAACCGTACCCTATCCTAAAAGTAGTGCCATGCTTCTTTAGTTTGATGGGCTTAGTGATCCCCTAGAGGATTTATTGTCTATAGCGTTGACCCTTTTAATGTGGTGGTATGTTTCTCCGCCTATTCTCCTTCTACCTCCAATCATTTGGATGGTATGGCAACTTGATTTGAGGTTGCTACCATCGCCATAAATTATAACCTCCAGGTGATTCTATTCGAACTTCACTACCTGATGCAAGAGCACTGCTACAGCTCCAACGGTGTGGATCTAGGGTCGTCCGAACATGAAGTTGTAGGATTACAGGACATCTATCACTTGAAAGTAGACGTCGAACCATGTTGGTCCCATTTGCAAGCATAGGCTGATTTCTCCAATAGTAGACCTTTGGGACCCATCGAATGCCTTGACATTGATGGCCTTATCTTTGATCTCGTGTGGGCTCTTTCCCAAGGTTCTGAGAGTTATCATGAGACAGATGTTGAGTCTGGATCCTTCGTCGATCAAGACTCTAGTGTTGAGATAATCTTTGCATTGCACGGTGATGCGCTGTGCCTTTTTGTGGCTCTCCAGTACTTGCCCTATCATGTTTACAATTTTGCCTCTAGTTATGTTGCTGGGCATATAAGTTTTACTCAGTATCTTCATTAAGGCATTTTTGTTAGCGTCAAAGCTCTACCGAAGAGCTAGGATGGAGATTTGTGACGGTGTTTTGTTCAATTTCTCAATGATCGAGTATTCGTTATCTTGTATTTTCCTTAAAAGATCACTAGGTGCAGTTTTGGTAGGCCGTCCAGAGGCTTGCTTACTGGACTCAGCTAAGTGTTCTAGCATGTAAACCCTCCATGTTCTGGTCATTCACTGTGCATCAATTGTTTCCCCTATCTCGGTCTTCCCTTTCCTCCTAGTTTTGGCCATGTAATGGAATTTGAGTGGAAGGGTGTTATATCTGACGTTGTCGCATCAATAGGCACCCTTGGTGGTAGCATAGCAACTTCAAAGGGTGCAGGTGATTTTAGAACTTAAAATCAACCTCAATTGGTCCAGGCACCTCTCTAGAAGGAGGCGCTTCAAATTTGAGAGGTATAAACATGTTTACTTCGTCGTCCATAGAGGGCTAATTCTGCACAACTATTTGGTTAAGTGTGACCACTGGTTTCTTTGGTCTATCACCCTCAGTATTTAAAGGTATCGATCCCTTGGGGTCCCAATAATCTTCGATCTCAATCATGTGAATTTCTCCACCTTTATGGTCAGTTAGAGGGTTATTACGAATATTAGGAGCAGGCTCCCTTGCTACGATGACCTTATTATCGACCAGGGTTTGAATCTTGTCCTTCAATGAGCAGTATTCATACCGGTCTTGTTAGGGTTCACCCACTGCGAAAGATTTTCTGGAGTTATGGCTGGGATATGGGTGAGGAAACCTGCAGCTTTAAGTCTCCCGTACAGCTGGTCAATTGGTTCAGCAATGGTTGTGTATTGTCTGGGAGGTCTACAGTCAAAATTTGGCCTAGGTCCAGGGAACGTTTGGTGGGTGGGAGGTGATTATAAGTGAGAGGGTTGAGTATTATAAGCTTGGTAGACAGGTGCTGGTGAGAGTATCTGGGTAACGTGGGGTGATATGTGAGAGGTGGAGATGATTGTTAAATGGGAGGTGGATTTTGATAGGAGGGTGCAGGTGCTTGGTAATTCGGGATAGGCTGATATGTAAGTGGAGGTGATGGGTAAGTATGGTACTTTACTAGTGATTTGGCTCTTTGTGCGACCATCATGGCACTTACATCCTTCTTCTTGGATGTGCCATCAGACTGTAAGGCCTTGTTGCTGTCCTGCAATACATCAAGATTAGTAACCATACCACTCTTAATCCCTTGCTCAATTCTTTCTCCCACTTTGATGATATCGGAGAATTTTTGTCCCTCGATCAGCATCAACCGCTCGTAATATTCTGGATCTTGAGCTTGGGTGAAGAACCTATTCATATGTTCTTCTTCTAAGGCCGGCCTAAACTTTGCAGCTTCTGACCTACAACGAGTAGCATACTCGCGAAATGTTTCGATATGTTTCTTCTTCAAATTCTGGATGTAGAATACATCCGGTGCATTCTCTATATTGAATCAGAATCTGTCCATGAAATTTGATGCCATGCCTACCCAGCCTATCCATTTCTTGGGGTCCTGGATGATGTACCAGGATAAAGTATCCCCCTTCAGACTTCTCATGAAGAGCTTCATACGGACTTCTCATCCTTTCCAACTCCGACAAGCTTATCGCAATATGTCCTCAAGTGGACTGTGGGATCTCTTGTTCCATCAAAAATTTTGAACTTGGGTGGTTTGTACCCTTGTGGAAGTTCAACATCTGGCTGAATGCAGAGGTCCTCATAATTTTGCCCCTCGATACCTTTGTTTCCTTCTTCCACGCCCTGAACTCGTATGGTCAACTTCTTGAGTTGTGCTGGCAAGTTTCTGATAAGAGAGTCTTTGTTATCAAACTCGGGTGCATTTGAGAGTGGTTGAGTGTTGTGGGGTACAGTATCCACGTAGATAGGAGTGTTGTAGAGATGGTCTTTTGTGGTGTTTATTGGTTTGGGAAGGAGTAGTGGAGTTTTGTTTGGAGTGTAGCATGTGTTGCATTATTGAGCATGAGTGGGTTGTATCTGTGGCTGTGGAGTGTTCTATGGAGGTGCGGGATTTTGGGTGTTGGGGAAGTTGACATTAGGAGCGGTGTGAGAGAATGTTATGTTTGCCAAGTTCCAAAACCGATCTAGTTCTTCCTGGAACTTCATTAGTTTCTGCTCAAGTTGGGCAGTAGATTCATTAGTAACCGGAGTACCCTGAGGAATCTCAGTGCTTTCAATTTCCTTTCTGGAGCTTGAATCTCCCATTCTACCTTTGCTCATATTCCGAATAGAACTTGGAGGGGGAAGAGGTAGAGGGCCCTTGGATCTTGTGGAGTATGATGACGGTGCCAGAATGCAAGAACTATCCTTTAGGGAGGTGAATAAAAAAAAATAAAAACAAAAGGTAATAAGTTAGTGGTGGTTAAGAGAGAAATGTTGTAGTATTTAAACACATTGTGCAAGAATATAAATCGCGTTCTAATTTGGGTGCCCCGTTGTGCCCGAGGTAGGTCTAGCGGCAAATTGATTTGGAGAATTTATAAGGCTAAATGCCTCATTTAACTGATAAAAATAAGACGAATCCAAAACGACGCAAAAATAATAGAAAGTAAAATATCACTAGTGTCCATTGGCCTTATTACATCATTAAAGCAAAATGAAAGACTCCTAAATACTTGGTCCAAGAAGGACCTTCCCCAGATTCAACATCTTTGTCTCCCTCAAACAGTTTCACCAGCTCTCGTAGTCCTAGCAGCAAATAAGCTTGGGCCAGATGTTCACCTGTATTTGCTTTGCAGTCTCTATGATTTTGTTGTCAAGCTGGTTCTCTAAAAGTGAAGGCAAATTCCCTAAGTATTTGCAGACGAGCGTCTAAACACTAGAGTGGAGGTCTTTCCACAAATTTTGAAGCCTTGGGTGAATGTTGGTTATAATGCCAAATCTGGAGACTTCGTGCCTCATTTTCAACAAAACAAAGCATTATGACCCTATCCTACCGGACTCGTCCATTTAAACCAATAATTAGAATAGCAAGCATTTAGTTCTCCAAATAAATGCATGATACATGGAGGTGTCCGTTTGGGTTTCAAGGAAACCCGATGAACTTTGGACAAGGCTATCCTAATAAGTCATTATGTGGACAACATAACTGACTCGGCTAGGTTTGACCATGATGCATGTATAGTTTAAATGGAGAAAGGTTTCTATTAGGGTATTAGACAGTTACCCTTGAGCGAACAACTCAAGAGGGAAAGGCATGGAACCGTCGACTGCACCGCTGATCGACTGGTTTTACCGCAAATACACCTTTGCAAAATTTAAAAGGTGATAATATTAGAAGGACGCAACCACACGTTATAAGCGTTGCTATGGTATTTGTTTGGCAAGAGTGGAATATGATGTTGAATATGCAGTTTAAAAGAATGAAAAAAATTGACATGTATTTCAACGTTCATAAGATAAATGTTTACAATAATTGCTCAGAATTACAACAGTATTGGTGGAAAGCGGTAAATGAAAACGTTAAAGAAAAAGAAAAAAAGACAAATCAGTTTTGAATAAAGGTACCCAATAAAGCAATAAAGAAAATAGTAAAGTCACATATAACATGCAGTGGTAGAAGCCTAATGATTCCCCGGTAGAGTCGTCATGCTGTTGACCCCCCTTTTTCTCTAAAGCGAAAATCAGGTTTACGACATTTTGGGAAAGAAAACTCTATTCCCATTTGGGAATTGAGTTTTTGGATTTTAAGAGTCTCCATCTAATGATTATAGTGCATTAGGACACTTTAAGGAAGAATTTGAGATGAAGAACTAGAGTTCGGTAAGGGCTAGAAATTATCTTGAGGGGAAGGTGTTAGGGACGCCTCAAGATCCACTAGTGTGGTTCCCGGCCATGTTACAATTGTGACTTTAAGCAAGCAAACATGAGTAGACAAGCAAGAATTACAAATACAAGGTGGGGTTTTCACATAATAATTGCAAATAATTTGAAACTAAAACAAATTTATGTAAGTTGAAAATTTATATAGAAAATGGTTTTAAAAATCATAATAAACAAGTAAAGAAAGAGAAGTTTTACATAATTTCTAGAAGTAGCAGTAAAAGAAGGTAAAATTTGGGAAAAAGCAATTTTTTATTTAAAATAAAAAAGTTAAAGGATAGGAGTCCTACGTTTATAAATAACATGGATCACCCCACACAAAATCCGGTAACCGTTTATGCATGTGGTGTTATCGCGTGGTCAACATATCCATATTCTACCCTTCGCACCCCGTTATGGTATTAAAGCACGGAATCTCTCATTACCTATTGCATGTTGGTACTCGTCCAAATCCTATCAGTCTCGTAGGCAATTGGACTACTAGTACTAAAGGGAGAGGGATTAGGGGCTTTTAGGGGTATTCAAATGACAAAATACTAACGTGTCATCTAAACGCATAATGCAAATAAAGGGGAAAAGCAAATAAGTAGGCATGGCTCAAGTAATCCTCCTTAAATCAGATAAAAGACATAGAGTTTAGCATGTCCTACACGTACTGGTTTGGTCTTTATTATATAAACCGACGAGCGGACATCAACACATATTTTTAGACGGAAAGTCTACATTAGGCTTGCTCGAATGCAATTGTCTAAAACTGATCTGATTGATTAATTAATCCTTTGTCTAAGTGTTGGATAGAATTACTAATCTTAAAACATAAGCTGATTAAAAAAGCAAAGTTATAGAGTGAAAGGAGATTAAGAAAAGAAGTGTACTGTTTTGAAACAGTTTGAACAAAAAAGAAACTAACTTCAGAAGATATGTAGATTAATTGGGAAAGAATTACATGAGTTTCAGAAAAATGCAGATTTGTCTAGAAAAATACTAACTTCAAAAGGTGAATGCTATTTTGAATGAGTGGAACAACTTAGGTTCGAAGTTCCTATTGGCATGCTCTCTATGCGTTAGCTAATTTAGACCTTTTAAATAGGAGTATTGTAGACATGGTATTTATATGCAACTCTGTTGTTAGGCCTAGTTGTTTGCCTAATGACATTATTGTATGCAAAAGTATGAATCCCAATAGGCATATTTTCTACATGCTTAGTTGTTAAGCCTAATTGTTTGCCTAATAATATTATTATATGTAGAAATACTAATTCCTATAGGAATGGTGTCTAGATGCTTAATTGTAGAAATCGAATGGCAAATCCTATTGACATGCTTTCTACGCGTGAAGTTGCACAAATCAGAAATAAATCCCTATAGGCATGTTTTCTACCCTTAGTGCATAAAAGTAAACCCCCTACTAGTTTAATAAATTATCATGAGTTAATAAAAATTATTATAGCTCAAAGGAAATATAACTGAAATTAAAAATACATCAGGAATCATCATCTACATCCAAATAGCCTATTCAGACTTACTGTCTAATAATATGAGATTGAGCCACTTCCGAGATCCAGATTTCCAAGTCTTCTGTCATCTAGGGTGTTTCAGATATCCAAGGAGTTTTAAGAACCCCAGGCAGTGTTTACACCCAAGAGTCTAATTAGAATAAGTTGTAGTGCAATGTGGAAGGGCCATCCCTCAAGTGTCCAAGTTTAGATGGAGCTCAGGGGTCCCAAGGCAAGGTTCACAAGAGAGGGACAGAACTTAAGTTCTAAGGATGAATGCGAGTGCATAGAGAAGGGTAGGTAAGTCAAGGAAGGTTGGTGGTCATGCCCAGCCATAATGTAGACTGGAACACCCGTGACTAAACTTGTTGGCCAAACATTGGAGAGTAAAGGCCTATTGAAGGTCAAGCTATGGCATGGGCAGTAATTCGAATACTGTCAGGCCAAAGATTTAACTCAACACACATAGTAATGGAATGGTGGATGGGAAACTAATAAGCTTAGGGTGCAAAGGGTCCAGTTCATATCCATGGACAATAACTTCAAATATATTGCCATGTTTTTTAACCATAACGTAAATCACAAAAGGTGATATTAGGATGGGTTTCATTACAAGAAGTGAGCAGGACAAAAGTACATTCTACAGATTAAAGGCTTCAGACACTAAAGTAAACATGGACATAAGAACTGGTAAGTAAACACATTGGAGTTGGGGCTAGAATTAAAACTAGGACATACCAGTTTCAGAAAGCAAAGAGAGCAGAAATCTTTGTAACATGCCGCAATACAAATAGCAAGAGTATACTTATGCGTGTGAGTCTGATTTCAAGAAAAAGACTCGAGTGTATGTCGTGTGTGAAGTGCAGAAGGGCATCCCCTTTTATAATGTAGAGAAACAAATAAAGAAGGCAAAGAGATATCATTGAAATCAGACTCCCTTTGTTTAAGGGTTTCTGATTTTAAGAGTTCAGTTATTAACTCATAGTTAGCCTGAAAGTCCAGGGTCCCAAAGTGGAACCCTAATCCAACTTGTCAAAGAAACCCCCAAATTCTAGGGCTTCAAATCGAATCACACATATAGATGAGAAGACAAGTCAATGAAAACAAACTCAAGGACTTGTTTCAGGGCCTCGTGAGAAACAAACAAATGTGATAGCAGGTTCGAAACAATCAAAGAAAGAAAATTTATCTAAGGAATGAAGAACATATTTTAAAAAACTCAAAACTTAAGCAAGTCCAAAAGAGAAGGAGTGATACAAACTTAAGAAGCAATAGATGAAACATGTTTGGTAAGAACATAATTGTGACGACCCAAAGGGTCATCACTTATTTTATTAATAATTTCGAGCTTCGAGGCCTTGAAAACCTCATTCTATGTTGCCTCGATTTACGTGCACGATCCGAGCATGTAGCCGGAAAGATTTTGTGATAGAAAATATGAATTCTATGAGGAATTTGGATAAAAATGATATTAATATTGATATGGTTGACTTCGGTCAACATTTTTGGTAAACGGATCCGGACCGAGATTGGATGGTCCCGAGAGGTCCGTAGGAAAATATGGGACTTGGACATGCGTCCGGAGTCGAATTCTGAGGCCTAGAGCCCGAGTTATGAATTTTTATGTGAAATTGTTTTTGATGCAATTATTAAAGGAAATAAATTAATTGACCTAGGTATCGGGCTCGTATTTTGGTTCCGACGCCCGGTACAAGTCTTAAATATTATATATGTGATTTCTGTAAAGTTTGGTGACATTTGGATGTCGTTTGAGATGTTTTGGACCTTGAGTCCCAAGTTTGAAAGTTTTGAAAACTAAAGGTATGAAAATCATGCATTTGAGGCTTGATTTGATGAAAACGAGGTGATACTGGCGATGTGATCGCACGAACAAGTTCATAATGTGTTTTTGAGGTTATGTGCATATTTGGTTTGGAGCCCCGAGGGCTCGGGTGAACTTTGGATAGGCCACGAGATCAATTTTTCATGTTAGAAGTTGCTGTCTGCAACTGGTCTGCAGAAGTTCGCAAATGCGAACAATAGTTCGCAAATGCGAACTCCCCACTATTCTGCGGAGTTCGCAAATGCGAACAATAGTTCGCAAATGCGAACTCCCCCTATTGTGCCTGTGTTCGCAAATGCGAACAATAGTTCGCAAATGCGAACTTGACCCTACTGTGCCTGTGTTCGCAAATGCGAGCTATAGTTCGCAAATGCGAACTGGCCACTATTCCGCCTGGGTTCGCAAATGTGAACAATAGTTCGCAAATGCGAACCTCCCCATATTTAGCCTGTGTTCGCAATTGCGAACAATAGTTCGCAAATGCGAACTTCCCAATTTTGCCTTGGCTTCGCAAATGCGAAGAAATGTTCGCAAATGCGAACTTCCCACCCTTAGCTTATTTTTCAAACTCCAGAAATTGGTCGGGGTTCGCAATTGCGAACCCATGTTCGCAAATGCGAACACAGGAGACCTGAAAAACACGAATTTCGGTCATTTCTTCACATTTTACAAAACCAAAACACCCATTTGCGATTCTTCAAGGATTTCTTCTTCATCAAAACGATTGTAAGTCACTTTTTACTTAATTCTTTCAATTCCTAACATCATTAAACATGTTTTTCATAAGAAATCAAAGATTTTCATGGTAAAATTCTTGTTTTTGTTAGAAAATAGGGTTTTTCATAAATTGGGGAATTGGACCTCGAATTGAGGTCCGATTTTGAAACAAATCATATATATGAACTCGTGGGGGAATGGGTAACCGTATTTTAGTCATAACCCCGAATTCCGACCATGTGGGCCCGGGGTTGAAATTCACTATTCCGGGCAGAATGTTGTAAAAGTTGTATTTGGTCTTAAGAATTAGTTTGTTGAGTAAAATTGATGATATTAAATCAATTGTGTATAGATACGGTTGGATTGGAGCCAAATTGAAAGAAAAGACATTTCCACGGAGTGAATTGCTCATAAGCATTCGAGGTAAGTGTTTGTTCTATCCTAGCTTGAGGGAATAGGATTATGTGTTATGTGTTATTTGATCGAGTGCGGTGTATGGGCTGTGGTGACGAGCATCCATACACTGGCGTCCAGTATGACCGTGAGTCGTTGGAAAATAATTATTTTGAGATATATTGCAGATGAATTGTTATTGTTCTCCCTTGTTGGGACTTGTTGGGAAGATTATTATTGATTACCCTTGATGGGACGGATTATAAATTACTGTTTCTTTCTCTACCCTTAACTGTGATTGTTATTTGGGTGAGGAAGAGTGATAATGCACGAAGGGTGATGCCGTGCCATGTTTATTTATTTATGCACGAAGGTTAATGCCGTGCCATGTTTATTTATTGATAATGCACGAAGGATCATGCCGTGCCCTGTTCTTGAACCATGTACGAAGGATCATGCCGTACTATGGATGTGAGGATGAGAGTAAAAGCACGAAAGGTGATGCCGTGTACTTTATTTGTTTATTTGGTGAGGATGAGAGTAAAAGCACGAAGGGTGATGCCGTGCAATTGTTTGCTATTCCTTGACTTGATATTACTTGTTTTTCCATTATATCTTATTTGGGTAATGCCGTGTAACTATTTGCCATTCCTTGACTTGATATTACTTGTTTTTCCATTATATCTTATTTGTGTAATGCCGTGTAACTATTTGCCATTCCTTGACTTGATGTTACTTGTGTTTCCATTATACCTTGTTTTCCTTGTGAACTTATTTGATTGTTATTTGGGTGAGGAAGAGTGATAATGCACGAAGGGTGATGCCGTGCCATGTTTATTTATTTATTTATGCACGAAGGATCATGTCGTGCCCTATTATTGAACCATGTACGAAGGATCATGCCGTACCATGAATGTGAGGATGAGAGTAAAAGCACGAAGGGTGATGCCGTGTACTTTATTTGCTTATTTGGTGAGGATGAGAGTAAAAGCACGAAGGGTGATGCCGTGCAACTGTCTGCTATTTCTTCAATTGATATTACTTGTGTTTACATTACACTTTGTTTTTCCTTGTGAAATTATTAACGCTGTGGTTAATTGTTGAATTCTTTAAGATATTCCTTATTGTGTTAATACTTGATTATTTCTTGTTATTTTGTGGTACATATATATATATATATTGAATTGCACAGGTTTATGTGGGTGTCTGGTCCTAGGCTTGTCACTACTTCGCCGGGATAGGCCAGGCACTTACCAGAACATGGGGTCGGTTGTGCTGATGCTACACTTCTGTGCGTTTTTGCACAGGTCCAGGTTACGATCAGGAGCAGCAGCAGCAGTAAATAGATTGCGTGGGAGTTGATCATATTTGAGACCGAGGTAGCTTGCAGACGTCCGCAAGCCCGGCGTCTCTTTCTTTATTTATGTTAATAGATGTAGTCTCATTGTTCCGAGACAAACAGAATTATGTTATATTTCTTTCAGACTTTTATGTGTAGTATTCCATAGTAGTTTGTGAGTTGGTGACTCCACGTCTTGGGTAGAGGATTTCAGTATGATTTTCACCGTGTGATTTGTTATTCCGCATTTATTTAATTAAAATTTTGTTAAAAATAGGATAGTATGAATACAGTGGCTTGCCTAGCTACCACGAGTAGGCGCCATCACGATCCCGATGTTGGGGGAAAATCCGGGTCGTGACAAGTTGGTATCGGAGCTCTAGGTTACATAGGTCTCACCACTCACGAACAAGCTTAGTAGAGTTTGAGAGGTAGGTACGGAGACGTCTGTACTTGTCCTCCAGAGTCTATCGAGTTAGGAAAGAGTCTCTCATTTGTTCTTTCTTATCGTGCGAATTTGTTCTTCAAAGTGTTAAGTTAAATTTCCACTCTTGTCTTCCCACGAATGGCGTAGTCACGTACCGCTTATCCAGCCGAACAATGGCACAGGCTGGTGATAGATCAACTATTCCTTCAAAAGTTTTACGGAGGACAAGTTTCACCAAAGTCTTCGCTGCCACCTTCAGCGGTGCATCTTTTGAGAACCCACGAGATTGTGCTTGACAGTTCTTATGAGGAATTACAGAACGTGGGAATAGTCGAATGCGAGGAGTTCATTTTATTGTGCTACGGAAGGCACACAGAAGTAGTGGGAAGATAATGTATTTACCACACAAGTTATGGTCCCAACGGAAGACGCAATTATATCAGGGAGATCACCTAATAAAGCGTGTTGGGTTTCAACGGACCTTGACGTCCGGTCGATGTGTTGGAGTTGTGAAGGACAAATATGATGAGTTATTGGAATGTATATATATATGGTATGGAAATGTCCTCCAAATAATTTATACATATTTAAGGTTGGTTCTTTTCATGGGGTAAGGATCGCCCCCGGAGAATGACGAAGAGTATATGAGTAAATGGGGTAGCTCAGCAGTGTTAAGAATTGGCCGTCAATGTTTGTGTCAAGCCTACGAAGAGGGCAAGCCGGCCAACGCAACGCTATCTACTAAACTCTATTTTAAGAAAATGTTTCGAAGACGTCACCCCCGAGATTCTCTGCAATATGTAGTATGTGTGATCTGAACGGTTGTACCAAGTCACAATGACTGTGTTCGAATATATATTGTCATGAACAACAAGTTAACTGAGCCTTAAAGGAATTGCTGTGAATGTGGAATTTTTGGAGAAATATAATTTTAGGAAAGCACTCAGGCTACACGCTCCATTGCGGTTAATATTTATCCTACATGGCCAGCCAGATGTATAGGTCAGGATGTTAGAGGTGGAGGTGAAAATCCTAGAGGTGGAGACCTAACCATTGATATACTTTTTATGGTATGAGGGAGGTCATTACACCAGATGGCGTCATCACGTGTGTAATTCAGATTGTTATAAACAAATAATTTTCCCTTAATTTGATTTGGTTTTTGAAAGAAAATTTAGGCGAGTCTCGTTTAACATGCTCCATTCATGAGCGAGCATCGTAATCATACTACTTAGGGAAATACTCCCGTTGAGATATTACATGAGGATAGACATCCCTATTATTAGGTGTTAGTTACTAAATATCCATGAGACTATGAGTGACTTTATATTACTTATTACAGTATGTTTTGATATAATTCTCGGAATAACTAATTTTAATCGTTAATTGTGTGCCCTATCGGTATGAGGGTTCATTTTATGTCGTGATTATCTTTGACGGACAATTATTGAAAGGAAGAAAGAAAGGAAATGAAAAATTTCAGATTGATATGATGTGCAAGCACTGTGATTGAGAGTTGAGGATGAGATCCTCCAATTTTTGGCATAATGTGAAATATTTCTAAGCCGAGCTTCAAGCTGCGGTGGATATCATATGAGGACTGGGTCCTGGTAGTAAGAGTTTATGTGTTTAAAATTCTTCTTTTATGAATTAATACTTTCGTATCGCATTCGTAAATAAGAGTCATGTCCGTTAGGACTATTTGACAATTCTTGTATAGTTTCTATTCATATTAGCCATTTCTATTTTGAAACCATTGAGCTTAGCCTTTGAGACGAGCACCAGGTAAGGATAAATATGACGCATTAATTCGGGAAAATAATCACGAGGTCACCATACCTCATTCTAAGTAAAGTGGGATTTGTAGAATAAGGTATTTGATAACAGGGTTAATTGACAATGTTGTAATTTAAGAATAACTCTTATGGCCAGACTTCAGAGTCATGGATATGTGCATACGCATGAGTGCGTTCGTGCCTTATTTAGACTTGTTCGTTGTAGTCTTCATTGTTTCCATATTGACATACTCCTGCAGTCATGAGGAGCATGCGCAACATCTCAGAGTGACTTTGCAGACTCTGAAAGATAGCCAACTATATGCAAAAATTTTGAAGTGTGAATTTTGGCTAAGTTCAGTTGCATTTCCTGGGTCATATTGTGACGGCAGCAGGTATTTAGGTTGATCCGAAGAAGATTGAGGCAGTCAAGGACTGACCTAGACTAACATCAGCCACAGAGATTTGGAGTTTCTTGGGATTAGCGGGTTATTATCGGCGAGGGGTTTTCATCTATTGCAACCTCACTGACCAGATTGACACAGAAAGGTGTTCAATTTGAATAGTCGGATGAATGTGAGGCGAGCTTTCAAAAGCTCAAGACAGCCATGACTACAGCACCGGTATTGATTTTACCCACAAGTGCGGGACCTTATACTGATTATTGTGATGCTTTCCGTATTGGGCTTGGTGCAGTGTTAATGCAGGATGGCAAGGTTATTGCCTATGCTTCGAGGCAGTTAAAGATGCCTGAAAAGAATTACCCAGTGCATGATCTAGAATTTGCGGCGATTATTCACGCATTGAAGATCCGGAGGCATTATTTGTATGGTGTAGTATGTGAAGTATACACCGATCATAAGAGTCTTCAGTATTTGTTTAAACAAAAGAGTTGAATTTGAGGCAGAGAAGGTGGCTGGTATTGCAGAAAGATTATGATGTTACCTTTTTATATCATCGGGGAAAAAGCAAACGTGGTGGCTGACGCTTTGAGTAGGAAGTCAGCCAGTATGTGCAGTCTTGTTTATATTCCAGTCAGTCAGAGACCATTAGCTCTAGATGTCCAGGCCTTAGCCAACCGGTTCGTGAGATTAGACATTTCTGAACCTAGCAGGGTGTTAGCCTGCACGATCGCTCGTTCTTCTTTATTAGAGCGTATCCGTGAGAGGCAATTTGATGATCCTCATTTGCGTGAGTTGAGAGATACAGTACAACGGGGAGGTGCCACACAGGTAAATCTAGATGATGATGGGGTATTGAAATTGCAGGGTCGAGTTTGTGTACCCAATGTCGAAGGGATTCGAGAGTTGATCTTAGCAGAGGCCCACAGTTCACGGTATTCTATTCACCCAGGCGCCGCAAAGATGTACCAGGACTTACGGCAACACTATTGGTGGCGGAGAATGAAGAAAGATATCGTTGCGTATGTCGCTCGGTGTCTAAATTGTCAGCAGGTGAAATATGAGCACCAGAGACCTGGTGGTGTATTCCAGAGGATTGAAATTCCCGAATGGAAATGGGAGTGGATCACTATGGACTTCGTTACTGGACTTCCTTTGACTCGGAGGAAATTTGATGCTATTTGGGTCATTGTTGATAGGCTGACCAAATCAGCACACTTTATTCCGGTATCTGTCTCCTACTCGTCGGAGAGGTTAGCGGAGGTTTACATTAGGGAGATTGTTCGTCTCCATGGGGTGCCAGGTATCTATTATCTCTGATCGGGGTACGCAGTTTACCTCGCGGTTCTAGAGAGCGGTCCGGCAGGAGTTAGGCACCCAGGTTCAGTTGAGTACAGCATTTCATCCTCAGACGGATGGCCAGTCCGAGAGGACTATTCAGATTCTTGAGGACATGCTTCGAGCCTGTGTTATTGATTTTGGAGGCTCGTGGGATCAGTTTCTACCATTAGCAGAGTTCGCCTACAATAACAGCTACCAATCTAGCATCCAGATGGCTCCGTATGAGGCGTTGTATGGTAGGCGATGTCGATCACCAGTTGGATGGTTTGAAACGGGAGAGGCTCGGTTGTTGGGTACAGATTTAGTTCAGGAGGCCTTAGATAAGGTCAAGACTATTCAGGAGAGATTGCGTTCAGCTCAGGTCTAGGCAAAAGACTTATGCGGATCGTAAGGTTCGAGATGTAGATTTCATGGTTGGTGAACGAGTATTGCTCCGAGTGTCGCCTATGAAGGGCGTGATGAGGTTTGGGAAGAAGGGCAAGCTCAGCCCTAGGTATATTGGCCCATTTGAGATTTTAGACAGAGTGGGAGGGGTGGCTTACAGATTAGCTTTGCCGCCTAGCTTATCAGCCGTGCATCCAGTTTTTCACGTATCTATGCTTCGGAGATACCACGGTGATCCCACACATGTGTTAGACTTCAGTACTGTCCAATTGGACAATGATCTATCCTACGAGGAAGAGCCGGTGGCTATTCTAGACCGGCAGGTTCGACAGCTGAGGTCGAAGAGTTATCCTTCCGTGCGTGTTCAGTGGAGAGGTCAGCCTCCTGAGGCATCGACCTGGGAGTCCGAGTCTGATATGCGGAGCCGCTACCCACACTTGTTTCCTGACTCGGGTACTTCTTCTTTTGTCCGTTCGAGGACGAACGGTTGTTTTAGAGGTGGAGATTGTGACGACCCAAAGGGTCATCACTTATTTAATTAATCATTTCGAGCTTTCGAGGCCTTGAAAACCTCATTCTATGTTGCCTCGATTTACGTGCACGATCCGAGCATGTAGCCGGAAAGATTTTGTGATAGAAAATATGAATTCTATGAGAAATTTGGATAAAAATGATATTAATATTGATATGGTTGACTTCGGTCAACATTTTTGGTAAACGGATCCGGACCCGAGATTGGATGGTCCCGAGAGGTCCGTAGGAAAATATGGGACTTGGACATGCGTCCGGAGTCGAATTCCGAGGCCTAGAGCCCGAGTTATGAATTTTTATGTGAAATTGTTTTTTATGCAATTATTAAAGGAAATAAATTAATTGACCTAGGTATCGGGCTCGTATTTTGGTTCCGACGCCCGGTACAAGTCTTAAATATTATATATGTGATTTCTGTAAAGTTTGGTGACATTTGGATGTCGTTTGAGATGTTTTGGACCTTGAGTCCCAAGTTTGAAAGTTTTGAAAACTAAAGGTATGAAAATCATGCATTTGAGGCTTGATTTGATGAAAACGAGGTGATATTGGCAATGTGATCGCACGAACAAGTTCATAATGTGTTTTTGAGGTTATGTGCATATTTGGTTTGGAGCCCCGAGGGCTCGGGTGAACTTTGGATAGGCCACGAGATCAATTTTTCATGTTAGAAGTTGCTGTCCGCAACTGGTCTGCAGAGTTCGCAAATGCGAACTCCCCACTATTCTGTAGAGTTCGCAAATGCGAACAATAGTTCGCAAATGCGAACTCCCCACTATTCTGCAGAGTTCGCAAATGCGAACAATAGTTCGCAAATGCGAACTCCCCCCTATTGTGACTGGTTCGCAAATGCGAACAATAGTTCGCAAATGCGAACTTGACCCTTCTGTGCCTGTGTTCGCAAATGCGAGCTATAGTTCGCAAATGCGAACCGGCCACTATTCCGCCTGGGTTCGCAAATGCGAACAATAGTTCGCAAATGCGAACCTCCCCATATTTAGCCTGTGCGAACTTCCCAGTTTTGCCTTGGCTTCGCAAATGCGAAGAAATGTTCGCAAATGCGAACTTCCCACCCTTAGCTTATTTTTCAAACTCCAGAAATTGGTCGGGGTTCGCAATTGCGAACCCATGTTCGCAAATGCGAACACAGAGACCTGAAAAACACGAATTTCAGTCATTTCTTCACATTTTACAAAACCAAAACACCCATTTGCGATTCTTCAAGGATTTCTTCTTCATCAAAATGATTGTAAGTCACTTTTTACTTAATTCTTTCAATTCCTAACATCATTAAACATGTTTTTCATAAGAAATCAAAGATTTTCATGGTAAAATTCTTGTTTTTGTTAGAAAATAGGGTTTTTCATAAATTGGGGAATTGGACCTCGAATTGAGGTCCGATTTTGAAACAAATCATATATATGAACTCGTGGGGTAATGGGTAACCGGATTTTAGTCATAACCCCGAATTCCGACCATGTGGGCTCGGGGTTGAAATTCACTATTCCGGGCAGAATGTTGTAAAAGTTGTATTTGGTCTTAAGAATTAGTTTGTTGAGTAAAATTGATGATATTAAATCAATTGTGTATAGATACGGTTGGATTGGAGCCAAATTGAAAGAAAAGACATTTCCACGGAGTGAATTGCTCATAAGCATTCGAGGTAAGTGTTTGTTCTATCCTAGCTTGAGGGAATAGGATTATGTGTTATGTGTTATGTGATCGAGTGCGGTGTATGGGCTGTGGTGACGAGCATCCATACACTCGGCGTCCAGTATGACCGTGAGTCGTTGGAAAATAATTATTTTGAGATATATTGCAGATGAATTGTTATTGTTCTCCCTTGTTGGGACTTGTTGGGAAGATTATTATTGATTGCCCTTGATGGGACGGATTATAAATTACTGTTTCTTTCTCTACCCTTAACTGTGATTGTTATTTGGGTGAGGAAGAGTGATAATGCATGAAGGGTGATGCCGTGCCATGTTTATTTATTTATGCACGAAGGTTAATGCTGTGCCATGTTTATTTATTGATTATGCACGAAGGATCATGCCGTGCCCTTGTTCTTGAACCATGTACGAAGGATCATGCCGTACTATGGATGTGAGGATGAGAGTAAAAGCACGAAGGGTGATGCCGTGTACTTTATTTGTTTATTTGGTGAGGATGAGAGTAAAAGCACGAAGGGTGATGCCGTGCAATTGTTTGCTATTCCTTGACTTGATATTACTTGTTTTTCCATTATATCTTATTTGGGTAATGCCGTGTAACTATTTGCCATTCCTTGACTTGATATTACTTGTTTTTCCATTATATCTTATTTGGGTAATGCCGTGTAACTATTTGCCATTCCTTGACTTGATGTTACTTGTGTTTCCATTATACCTTGTTTTCCTTGTGAACTTATTTGATTGTTATTTGGGTGAGGAAGAGTGATAATGCACGAAGGGTGATGCCGTGCCATGTTTATTTATTTATTTATGCACGAAGGATCATGTCGTGCCCTATTATTGAACCATGTACGAAGGATCATGCCGTACCATGGATGTGAGGATGAGAGTAAAAGCACGAAGGGTGATGCCGTGTACTTTATTTGCTTATTTGGTGAGGATGAGAGTAAAAGCACGAAGGGTGATGCCGTGCAACTGTCTGCTATTTCTTCAATTGATATTACTTGTGTTTACATTACACTTTGTTTTTCCTTGTGAAATTATTAACTGTGGTTAATTGTTGAATTCTTTAAGATATTCCTTATTGTGTTAATACTTGATTATTTCTTGTTATTTTGTGGTACACATATATATATATATATATTGAATTGCACAGGTTATATGTGAGTGTCTGGTCCTAGGCTTGTCACTACTTCGCCGGGATAGGCCAGGCACTTACCAGCACATGGGGTCGGTTGTGCTGATGCTACACTTCTGTGCGTTTTTGCACAGGTCCAGGTTACGATCGGGAGCAGCAGCAGCAGTAAATAGATTGCGTGGGAGTTGATCACATTTGAGACCGAGGTAGCTTGCAGACGTCCGCAGGCCCGGCGTCTCTTTCTTTATTTATGTTAATAGTTGTAGTCTCATTGTTCCGAGACAAACAGAATTATGTTATATTTCTTTCAGACTTTTATGTGTAGTATTCCATAGTAGTTTGTGAGTTGGTGACTCCACGTCTTGGGTAGAGGATTTCAGGTATGATTTTCACCGTGTGATTTGTTATTCCGCATTTATTTAATTAAAATTTTGTTAAAAACAGGATAGTATGAATACAGTGGCTTGCCTAGCTACCACGAGTAGGCGCCATCACGATCCCGATGTTGGGGGAAAATCCGGGTCGTGACAATAATAGAGTCCAGTAGAGCAAACAAAATTAAAGAATTTACAGTAAACACATAAAGTAGAAGAGGAAGGAAAACATAGTAGAGAAAACATGTGAACCTAGCTTGAGTCACAGTAAGATACAAGTGTATAGAAGAATCATTCTTAATAGAAGGAAAACCAAAAGAGCAAACACATGTGTAGTAAAAAATACATATGAGCATAACCCAGACAAACACACGTAAAGAAAGAATCAGATAGAATCCAAAAATATCTTTTGAAAACTTATCCAAAATTGATTTTAAAAAGAAAATTTGGGGAAAACACTTCAAGAGCCCAGTAAAATACTGATATAGCATAGATCAAAGAAAACAAATAGAGAAGAACCTCGAACGACTTAGGGTTTCCGAGAAACCCTAGAAACAAGAAGGTCTTGGAAGAACAAGCCTCTAGTGCTTGAATATGCCGGAGCGTGGTCGTAGAGGCCATAGAACTATAGATTTGAGATTAAAAGAGAACCATCAAAGCCAGCATTCAAAACCTCGAACACCCAAGGTCTAATGGTGGAAAGGGGTGAGTACAGACCATCCATGGCCTAAGAAGCCATGAATTCCAGTGAAAACATGGTGAAATAAGGTAGGAGGAGGCTACGGTTTCGAAGAGCTATTGAGAGGATTTGAGAGAGTTTTGGGATTTAAAGGCTGTGGACCAGGTGAGAATGAGGGATTAGGGTAGGTCAATGAGGGTTAAAATTGGTAAGGGGGATTTATGGCCGTTGATCAAAATGATCAACGGCCTAGATCAATAATGGGAACCAGACGGGTTTTAAAACTAGGCTGGGGTCGGGTAAGAAGAAAATTGGGCTGATGTAATTTGGGGCGGAATTGGATTAAATTAACGGCTACACTTGAAATTTAAAATAGGTTGTAATTGATATAAATGAGGCTAAATGTTAAATAGCCAATTATCCCCATTTTATTTTATAAAAATAGTAATAATAATTTAAAAGTAAATTAAAAACACTTAGCAAACAAATACTATATTAATTTAAAAATGCTGGAAATAATTTATAATTATAAAAATACTACTAATCGCAAAATAGGCTATAATTGCAACTACATGCAATTTAACTTTGAAAATACCGAATAAATTCGTAAAAGCATGAAAAAATCACCTTAATTATATTTTGGGGTAAATATGAGAATAAAAAAAGTTATTCACCCAAAATGATAATTTTGGAAATAATTACTGGAGTTTGTTGTACTAAAATAGGTAATTAATTGGTTTAAAATTAAAAGAAGTGCCAAGACTTTTGGGTGTGCTTATATATGCACATATGCTATTCCAGAAGTATTTTGGGTATAGAAATACTTAGAAAAAAATTGGGTATCAACACTATCAACCTATCATAATATTGTGGATCTTCTACCCTGACGAAGAATTTATTCATCTGTTCTTCGTCCAAAGAGGGCCTGACCTTGGCCGTCACCGACCTCCAACGAGTAGCATATTCTCCGAAAGTCTTGATAGGTTTCTTCTTAAGATTGTGAATGTAGAAGACATTCGGTGTATTCTCTATGTTAAATTTGAACTGGTCCATGAAATATTATGCCACGTTTTCCCAATTGGACCATTTCTTGGGATTTTGGCTGATATACCAAGCCAAAGCATCCCTAGTAAGGCTTCTTATAAAGAGCTTCATCCAGAGCTTTTCATCTTTCCCAACCCCGACAAGCTTGTCACAATAGTTACTTATATGAAACTTGGGATCACCTGTACCATTGAACATTTTGAACTTGGGAGGTTTGTACCCCTCAGGAGATTTGACGCATGGTTCTGTGCATAGGTCTTCATATTTCAAACCTTCTATTCCTCAGTTGCCTTCAACATCCTGAACTTGGCTTGTTAACTTCTTGAGTTTTTCAGCCATGTTTTGAATGAGCAGGACCTTCTCGGAGGATTTCGGTGTATATGAGATTGGCTGGGTCGAATGGGGTATAATTTCCATGTATATAGGTATCCTTTGATGGGTGCCAGGAACTTATGTATAATGATGGTCATTGGTGGAGTTTGGGGATCGTGAATGGGTTGTGTGTTTTGGGGAGTGTGCTAAGTAGTGGTTGGTGGGTACGAAATTGCTTGATGATAATGTGGTGGTGGAGTTGGTACTGGAAACAGATTGACGTTTTGGGGAGGAGTTGTGTATTGATTTGGTGCAGGAGGATTTTGTGGTTGTTTGTTTTGTGTTTTCTTAGGAAGAATTGGGTTCTTTTTATTTTGTTGGTGGATGTTAGGGACATTAAGGGTAAGTGACAAATAAGTTTTTCTTGCAGTTCCAGAATCATTTGTTCAAGTCTCAAAATTAGATCATTTGGGGCTGGAGTACTACGGCCATCTGAAATCTCTACGTTCTCAACATTTTCCTTTCGGATTCCACTTAAGTCGTCCATCGTTGTCTTTCCTTTTCCTTTAGTGTTACTTGGAGTAGAAAGAGGTGGAGGGCCTCTGCATTTGGTATGATATTGATGAGGCTACCGTAAGTGAACCAACCTAAGGGGATGGGAATAATAAAAAAATATAAAGGAAAATCAAAAGGTAACAAGTGAGTGAGAATTCTGAAATGTTTTCAGTATTTAAACACATATTGCGGAAATGTAAATTCCCGTCTTATTTTCGGAGTCTCGATGTGACCGAGGTAGGCCTAGAGACAAATGAATTTGGAGAACTTCAAATACCAATAAATGCTTCATTTAATAATATAAAAATAGATAGATCCAAAAACGACACTAATATAAAAATAAATCACTACTGGCACTTGGCCTTATTACAATTTTTTTGAAAAACAAGTAAAGCTAAATCTATTTGGTCCAAAAAGAACCTTCCCCAGATTCGATCTTCCGGCCTCCATCATACAGATCTCCCAACTCGTGCAATCCTAGCAGCAAGTGGGCTCTGGCCAGATGTCACCTTCATCGTTCTGGCAATTTTCAATCCTCTTTATGACTTTGCCCTCCAGCTCCACTATTCCTTGCTTCAGAAATTCTAGTTTCCTATTAAAAGTGATTGCCATCTCTTTGCACTTCTTGATCAGCCTCACATTCCTCTCATTTATTTCTCGGTTTTCATTCTTAGAGTCGTGAATCCTGTTGCGCAACGTGTTGTGTTTGACTTGAGATTCAACTTCCTTGTCTATGATTATCTTCCCTCGACCAGTTCCTGGTGTCATATTTCCTTTCAAATTATCCTCCAACCATGCTGAGTAGAGAGGCTTGCACCCTGCATGATACATGTCTAGCTCAATAGTTCTTTTCTCCAAAATGATTTTGCAGTGCCACATGTGCTGAGCGCGGCACTTGTAAAGGACGTCGACATCTTGGATGTTTGTCCTGAAATGACTCATTTAGAAAACTCTTGGGACAACATATTTTTTACCTGATTTCCTCAAAACTCTCATAGGGGCATATATCTCTCTCAACCCTATCACCACCAAGTGCGGAGCACCCTTGGACCTGATAATGAACTCGTCTGTTAGGAGCCATTCAACCATCCACTACAATTGTTCTTCGTTAAGATTGTCGAAGAACTCTATCCATTCTCCGGTGCATTCCTACTGAGCAAATTTGTCTGGAATATAAGTCATCTGCTTAGGGTGATGGAATGAAATGTGGTCGTTCTAAGGGCTTCATAGAAATTCTTGGCGATAGCGACCCTTTTGGGTATGCTCCAACAACCATAACTGCAACAATAAATTACAAACCTCAAAATGGTTGACCCCTCTTTGACAGCGTTCCTGGGTTCTATAGATGTCATCTATCATTCTGGGGACTATGGTATATGTATGCTTATTAATCCGTTCCATCGGAGTCTTGGCGACCATGACCAACCTAGTGTGGATTCTTCCCTTTTTTCATCGGGAACTCTATCAGGCCAAGAAAGTACACAATGAATACAAACACACTATGATGAATGTGAACCAGAGAAGTGAGGGAGATCTCATCATGGTAAGAGAAAAAATACTTGCTATGGCCATACCTCTCGTACAAATATTTGAAAGGTATGTAGGAATCCTTCAAGCAAACTAGGTCAACATTCTTTTTCAGCCCCTTCATCTTCAGATATCCCCTGCTCGTACAGTTTTCTGCTGCCAAAAGCCCAAGACAGTCCCAGGTCAATCCTGAAAATCCTTCTATTTCCTCTAAAAGCGGTGTCATATCTATGTCATTGAAGTAGACCATAGCACTTTCACTATCCCAGAATAAAGTGCCAACCTCGGCAAATTTTTGTTTGGTTCAACATCTAGCAAGGAAGGCAAGTAACCCAGGTACTTTTTCACATGTTTATTTTTACTTGAAGAAAGGTATTCTTACCAATATAGAAGTATATGTGTGATGTTGTTAACCATATCGAATCTGGGGACCTCATTCCTCATTTTTTGCAAAGGAAAAGGTTTAGACCTTACCCCCACCAGACTCGACTAATTATACATTCGTGATCAACACATCGGTATTTAATTCTCCAAATTTATACATAGAACGTGGTTGTTCCCTTTGGGATTATGAAAAAGCTTATGGAAATTTGATAAGTCTTATGTTAAAGGATCATTATGTGGACAACATAACTGAACTGGTTAGGTTTGACCATGATGCATACACAATTTTAACTAGAGTAAGGTATATATGGGGTTGTAGAATGGTATCCTCAAGAGGAGAACTGGAGGGGGAAGGCAGTGAACCGTTGAATGCACCGCTGATTGACTGGTTTTAACACCAATAAGCCTTTCCAAATTTAAGGGTAGTAAATAGGAAGAGCGCAACCACTCAATAAAGCATTGCTATAGGATTTGATACACACAAGTGAAATATGATGTAGAGCATGTTTTATGCATCAATTAATAACATGTAGTCAAGTATTTTCACGTAAGAAAAAATAAATACAACATTCAAATAATTGGAAGACAATTACAGGAAAAAGAAAACAAAGAGGAAAGTCAGTTTCAGGGTTAAAGAACAATAAATGCTTGAAACATGATATTAAATTCAAATAAGAGAGAACGGGTACGAGATAAAGCACGCTAGAAAAAATTTGTAAAAAGATAAGTTCGTTATGGTAAGAGCCCAAAGGTATCCCAGCTGAGTCATCATGCTGTCGAACCCTTTTTTTTCCTTTCTCACGGAGAGAGGTCCAGGTTTCGACATTCCATGGGGTATGATAACTCATTTTCTTCTGGGATTTGGGTATTTGAAGAGTCGCCACCTAATGAGTTATGGTGCATTTGGGCACCTTGAGTGATTAACTCTTGGATTTGTTTGTGTTACCAGAAATTTAGGGTAATGGCTCGAAATAACCTTGAAGGGAAGGTGTTAGTCACCCCCTTGTCCACAAGAGGCCGAACTTATATTCACAAATTAGTCCAGTACAAATAAACAGAAGAATCAAATAGGTTGCAAGCAAGGCACGTTGGATAATTTAAGTAATAAGATAATGATATTTTGAACAAGTTGTAAAACAAAGGTTTAAATAGAAAAATGAATTTTTATAAAGGAGGAGTCCTAGGTTGGTTAGCCGATAGGATCACCCCACACAATGTCCGGTAAACACTCTTCCTTGAGGGGATATGTTGATACCTAATTATTCCCTATATGTCCCAAAGGCTACATTGTTTTTTCTTAATCTTTTAAAGATTTTTTTAATCAATTTACTGCCCTATTTTATCAAGAAATCCCAATAATTATCTCCAGAATTATCATTATGGTGATTTGTTCATTGAGTCTCATGTTTATATTAAAATATGGCTAAGGTATTTTTTTTACACATTTTTTTTATAAATTAATTTGGTATTTTTACGGATAGAATTGCATATGTGCAATATTAGCCATTTTTAGGTTTAAATTCGTCTCATATTCTTAAAATGGGATTTCATATTTTTAAATTGATAATTATGTATTATAGATCATTTTGGTGCTTTCAACTTTTTTCCATAAAATAATTTACTACTTTTTATAATTTTAAAAGGGAAAATTGGCTATTTAAATGATAGCCCAATTTGTTTTAATTTTACTCTAATATTTGACGCTAAATTGGAGCCCAATTTTAAGTCCAAGTTCAATAAAACCCAACACAGGGCCCAATTACACCTACCCGACCAAATACCATATTAAATCCTTGGCGTTGACCTAAAATATCAATGACCATCATCCGTTCTTACCATTTTAATTCCTAACGAATCCTTGCCCCCCCCCCCCATACCCTTCATTTCCTCACTCGTCTCAATCTTTCTATCTCTGGTTCTCTCTAGAACCTTCCCCCCTTCCCTCATCACTGAAGATTTCCCTTCATCTTCTCCGCCTACCTTTTGTTCTGAATCCATGGTGGTTTCACCACCCACCAAGCCACATATGGCTCCTCACATTAGGTTACTGAAGCTTCGTGACTCGAAGGCAAAGAGTTGGGTCCTGACCTCTGTTGATTCAAGTTCCATAGCCACCTCAGGCCTTACTCCGGCAAGTCGTGTCTGTTCGATTTTTGCCTCAACTCTTCCTACTTAGGTCCAAGTCTTTCTCAACATTTGGATTCCTCTGAAAACCCTGGCTTTAAGGTTTTAAGGATCTCTTTGGATCTGTTCAAGATCTATTCTTTTCCTAAGATTTTAAACAATTTTCTGATATTTTTTCAAAAGTTATGCTTTCAAAACCTTTATTTTTCGATCTAGTGTTTTGAGTTATGTTTTTCTAATTTTCTTGTGTGTTTCATTGGTTTTCTTATTCTCATGTGTGTTTTCTACTATGTTTCTCCTACTGTTCTTGTTAAAATTTATTCTACCATGTTCTTCTACTATGTTTCTCCTACTGTGCTCTTCTTAAAATTTCTTCTACCATGTTCTTCTACTATATTTCTCTTTTTGTGTTCTTGTTAAGATTTACCTACCATGATCTTATTTGTTTCTTATTGCTGTTTGTATTGTTATTTCGCATATTACTTTTTACTATTGTTTTTCTTGAATTTCTGTTGCTAAAGGAACATGTTGAAAGGTCTCAATTCCTTTCCTAGACCTCTCAATCTGTTTCAAGTAGTATCTTTTCCCCAATCACTCACCCTTTCAACTCTGCACTCGGTTAGCGGCAAGAACCCTAAATTTGGGGATTCATTCGAGTTTGCGGCCCTTGGCTATGTAATTTGCTGACTCTTTATCTCTGAACTTACTTGATTTCAAAAACCCTAATTTTTAGACCTATTTTAGTTCCTGGAATTGTTTCAATTTTGTTTCTTCTTATGATTCTGACTTTTTACAAACTCTATAAGACCTTTTACTTGATCCCTTCTCGCATGTCCGATACTAGTGTACTCTTTATATGTGCTGGACTTCCCGTTTAAAATCTCTTTAAAATTTGATTAGTTTAAGACTTCCTTCTGTATAGGTTGGATTGATAACTTTAGTTGTTTGCTAATTTCCCTAAGACTCGATTTAAGTTATTTGACTTTCATTAAATTTTTTGACTTTGTTCATTCAAGGAACTGTTGATACCCAATTTTCCCTTATGTATTTTTATACTCAAAATACTTTCAAAATAGCATGTAGATGCATATACAAGCATCCCCAAAGGTTTTGGTATTTTTTCTAAATTTTTAAAAAAATTTAAAACTAATTTATCGCCTATTTTTGCACTATAAAAAACCAATAGTTATTCCCAGAACTCATCATTTTGGTAAATAATTAATTTTATTCTCTCATTTATATAATTTACATGATTTTTACATAATTTTACAAGTCCATTTTGGTATTTTAAAACTAAAATTTCATGATATTGGAATTTTAGCCTATTTCTCAATTTAATAGCATTTGTAATAACAAAATCAATACCAAAATTTTAAAATTAATTCTTAAATATGGTTTTATAACCCAATACTTTTTAATTTGATTTTAACATCTTATACTATTTTTATAAATCCAAAAGGGAAAAATCGCTATTTCAATTTTGGCCTCAAATTGCTTTCAATTTTAGCCTAATTTTGACCCTTATTAACACAATTAAGCGACCCAATTAACCCGACCCATAACTAATTCATTAACCTTACCTAGCTTCAATTCAATCTGAGCCATTGATCAATTGAGATCAACAACCCAGATTAATTTATCCTAAAATAAATCAAACAACACCCCTCCCCCAAAACCCTTCACATTCAAAGACCGGTCTCTCCCTCCCTCTAGCCCTTCACCTCCCCCTTCTCTATAGAAACTTCTGGTTTATCTTCTCCGATGGGTCTCACAGCCTCTTCGACCAACTCCTGCCTCGCTTCTTTCGATCATCAGCCGCCGTGAAACCTTACATCACTGGTTCCCTTTATCTTTGGAACTCCAGGGGTTTCCACCATACGAGATGGTCGCTGAAGCCTTTCCTGGGTCCATTTCCGGCCTTTCTCCGATGGGTTTTGGTCTGATAATGCATTGAACAACATTATTAAAGTGTTTTGCAGACAGGTTCCTCACCTTACCAATTTTATTGGAAAGCCTAATTTTTCCCTAAGTCTCTTAATCTGTGTCTTTCTAAAATGATTTTTTAGTTTATTCTTTTAGTTTTACACTACTCACTACTCGATTTCTCTAATTATTCAAGTTCTCTTCAACGTCTTGATCTTCTATTCAAAACTAGGG
This sequence comes from Nicotiana noctiflora, assembly GCA_032618575.1. Classification (NCBI taxonomy): domain Eukaryota; kingdom Viridiplantae; phylum Streptophyta; class Magnoliopsida; order Solanales; family Solanaceae; genus Nicotiana; species Nicotiana noctiflora. Next base: position 56,806 of record JASVEL010011337.1, on the reverse strand, counting down.
TTTTCGACCCTGTTTTCAAAATCACTATATCTTCTGCTTCTTTTTGAGTATTTTGTGATTATTCTATTTGTGTTTATGCTATAAGATTGTTATTTTGAGCTCCATTTTACTAGGAATCCAACCCTCTATTGCTTATATGATTTTCGGTATAATGTTCTCTGATTTTCATGCCTATTGTGTTTATAGGTCTAATTGTTATTCAAATGATTTTGTGCATCTCTTTGAATCCCTGATTTGTGTGTATTTTCCTTAAGGGTTCTTACACCGACTTTCGAATTATTGCCTTACTTGTGAGATGCTCTCTATACTTGGTGTTGATTCCCTCTAATTTTGGTCTTGTCTGTGATTCTTTGACTGATTTCACAGTTGATTGACATGCTTACCATATTTGTGCTCTTAAATATATTTTCAAATGTTCAACATATATTTTTCTTTATTTGGGGCATTATGTACTTGGCTATTATTACATGTTGCATGCTTATTGATCGACTGATTGATTATTTCCTTATCTGATACTCCTATTCGAATCATGAATCCCTGATTAAAGGAATTAATACCCCATGACTAATTTAAATTGGTATTTCTTCTATAATTATGTACCCGTTACTCTATTCTCTATTGGTATTCAACAAACTATAAGTACTCCTCTAGTCTTCTCACACACACACGAACAGAGTTCATTATTCTGAACTCTCTCATTGCTTTCTCTTGTTCCTACATAATCTCTCTCAGCTCTCTTGTGACTACTGGTTTCTCAATTGGTTTGAAACTCAGACTGTGTTTTAGACTATTTCACTATTCTATTATACTGTTATTGCTCACTTCTATTGCTCTGTATACTGTTGCTCACCTCTCTGCATCTCTCTGCACACTATTGCTCACCACCCTACATATTATTTCTCCATACTGCTCTGTATTACCTTACCATCAACTGGTATGACTCATATTTAATTTACAACTTCAAAGCAATAGGTTTTTATTTGTATTGCACTTTCTCTTGCTTCGTATATGCTTCTACTTATGGCTCTGCTGTTTGCATCATAATTAGCATGCCTCTTTGCTAGTTCATTGATAGGATTACCCTTCTCCCAATTCAGCATGTCCACTGATTTTTATTAATGCATGTCTCATCTGTCCCTTAGGGAGTACATGACCAGCACATAATCTTGACCCCTTTTAGTTGGAACATGTTTGAATGTTTAAAGCCCCGAAGTACTTCTCTTTGATGTCTGTGTATGTGTAATTGTGTTCTCTTGTAGGAGTTACTTGTCCCCCTGTCCCTTGCCCCTATTTTGTGTTTGTATTCCCTGAACACTATGTGATACTCTAATCAAATTTTGTTTCACTCACATTCCTCTCCTACTCTTCTCTTGTTTTCTTTCAAAACTGGTTCTATATGGACCATCTTTCAACTGTTTTTAACTCAAATTCTTTGAACCCTATCACGATCTCACCATTCCTAGAATTTAGGTTCTACCCTCTTCGTGTAAGCATTGCTTTGGGAACCTTGAGAACCCACTAAACATTAATGCATAAGGCTGGTAATTCTACACTTGCACTTGTCTTATTAATTTGTTTTGGGTGCCTGGTATTGGCCGAGGGCCCCAGTGGGCCCTCAAGGAGCGTTGCCGCACCCAAACCCTCGGTAAAGGCTATGAAACCCTGAAGAAGTAAGGTTGGAGATTTGGTCCTGGCTTAAGGCTCCCTATGGATTAACTTCTTATTTTTCTTTTTACCACTGTAATTTAATTACTTAGTCTGTAATTTAATAACATTGGTCTGTAATAACTTGTAATGAACAATAGGGCTTATAGTGAAATTGGGTGGGATTATGCATGCTTAGCTTTAAGTAATGGGTAGAAAACATGTCTATAGGATTTTACTTGTCTACTTGTGCAATAGAAACCATGTCTTAGGGGCATACATCTCATGCGACTAAAGATCATGTATTTAAGCTCTTTTACTATTAGCACATTATTTATTTTAATAACCACAATCAATTAATAATTAACCGGACTGCAATTGCATTCTGATACCATGTTTTAGGACCTTTGTATGCATTATATATCATGTATGTAGGGCTGTATTTGTAACAGTTGAATACCTCACTGATTTTGTTTAACAGGCATAAGGCTGGTTAACATGTTTTCTCTAAACCTAAAAAATGACGTACATGTCCACTTTCTTTTATGATAAAAATAGCACCAAGGCAAGCCATAGCCAGATAAAATTGACTAACCATCTCAATTGTGTTTAGACCACTCGCAACCTTCCGACTATCCGAATTTGTTTCCTTTCTGTAAGGCCCTCTTGGTTTTCTTACTAAACTTTTGTCCTATTTTCTAAATAATCATAGTTGTGTAAATACATTCTATTTAGCTACTTTTTTCAGAATTACATTATTGTTTTCTAAAACTCATCAGGACACTATGTCCACTGTGATTTTCTCAAAACTATAGTTCAAAACTAATGTATTTATATGCTTCAGCTTTACATTCGTACCCACCAACATTTTCCTATCTCTTCCGTCCGAAATTATTTTCATAATAGAATACTATACTTGCTAAGCCCTATCGTATAATTTTGAGTATGTTAAAAACATTTTCTCCGATTTCTAAACTGTTACATATGTCCTCCCTTTTCCCCAAGTTCTGAAATTTTGTGTCCAACTCTTTCGGCAAATTTTGCTTAAACCCTTCAGCTCATGTCTTAATATATTTTTGAACGTTCCAGTTTTTAACTCTCATTCCTTAGACCTTAAATGTGATTGAGACATGCTAATTAAATGCTATCCATGGAGGGTTTCTTGAGCCTTTTGTTTTCTTTATATGATCCCTTGCATGAAGTCATATTTGTTTTTGTATGTCGCCTAGTGTTTTGACCTTTAAACCTAAGGGTTCATCCTAGTCCTTACCTTATAGGGATAGTGGTGATAAATACCCTCTAGGATTATAGGATGGGACAGGTAATAGCACGCGATAACCACTCGTGACCAATCCACACGTTTAAATAACCTTTACAGGGCGGGAAGGCTAGACATGGAGATGATGATTGTGCGCTAATATCTCATGTAAGAATGATTGCTGGGTATTGCACCAACGCGATCCATATTATATTTAAACCTAGGGCCCTTCCTCTTTATTTATATGATATGATGTTTTTCTTTAAAAAAATTATGTTTTTCTTTCTAAAGCCACTTATGTCTTTTCTCTCTTTTCTTTCAAAATTTTCAATTTATTTGTATTCCCTATGTGCAAACCTTGTTTGTTTACTCCTACTCTTCTTAAAGTCACAACTAAGCAAGGCCGAGAACTACACTAGTGGATCTTGAGGGGTGCCTAACACCTTCCCCTCGAGATAATCTCAAGCCCTTACCCGAATCTCTGGTTTTCCATCATATCCTTTTCTTTTCTCTAAAAGTGTCCTAATGTACTATAATCATTAGGTGGTGACTCTTCAAATTCCATAACCCGGTTCCTGAAAAGGGAACAAGAGTTGTTTTGTCCATAATGTTGTAAACCCGATTACGACTTAGGGGGAAAGGGGGCATCGACAGCGTGGCGACTCTGCTGGGGATTTCTTTTAGGCTTTTACATTACTTTCTTTTGTGACTTTATTGCTTACTTAATCGCATTTATTTCCCGTTCTTGATTATTTCATCGCAATTACTAACATGGCTTCATGTTTTCCTTTCCTCTTTAATTCTTCTTTTACTACTTTATTATTTCAATTTCGTTGTAATTTCCGATTATTTATTGTAGTCTTTATGAACGTAAAAATACATGCAATTTGCTTCATTATTGTAACTGCATTCCTCAACATCATATTCCACTCGTGCCGAAACGAATCCTATAGCAACGCTTATAACGAGTGGTTGTGCCCTTCCAATATCATAAACCCCCAAAATGTGGCAAAGGCATATTTGCGGTAAAACCAGTCGATCGACAGTATAGTCAACAGTTCCGCGCCTTTCCCTCTTGAGTTTTCCACTCAAGGGTACTTTGTCTAGCACTTCAAAAGTAGAAACCTTATTCCAATAAATTGTTCATGAATCATGGTCAAACCTAGTCGAGTCAGTTATGTTGTCCGCATAATAACCCCTTAAGATAGCCTAAACAAAAGTCCATTGGGTTTCATTGAGACCCAAACAGACACCTTCGCGTTATGTGCATTTATTTGGAGAACTTAAGTGCTTTGGCTTGCTAATTATTGATTTAAAGAAGTCGAGTCTGGCGGGGGTAGGGTCTAACCCTTTTGTTTTCCAGAAATAAGGCACGAGTTCGATCCCCAAATTTGGTATGGTATCCCACATTTACCTAAGGTTGCTAAGCTGGTGGGAAGATCTTCATGGTAATGATAAAATGCTCATCCGCAAATACTTAGGAAACTGCATTCACTTCTAGAAATCCAACCCAAGAACAAGACCATTGAGGCTGCCACTTTTTTTTGGGATGGTGATCGATCAATGTTCCGCTTCGGGGATTTGAAAGTGACCCTTTTACTAGAAGGGATAGGGGGCCTAGCTTGTATCCCTTGGGACACTCTGGGTTTGCTTATGCCGGAGAACCACACAGGTAGAGGCTTTCTTAAGATGATGGGACTCATGAAAGATCCTAACCTTTCTTGCTTGTAGGAATCCTACATACCATTCAACTTCTTGTACGAGAGAATGGCCACACAAATCCTATCTCACTAACTTGGATGAATTCCCTCTCACTTCTTTGGGACATATATATACAAGGGTGTTCGTATTCATGTTTTGCTTCTTGGGCATGATAATTTTCCCTATGAAGAAGGCTAGGATCCATACCAGCTAGCTATGGTAACCAAGACATTAATGGAAGGAATTGATGGGTAGTCTTTCAGCATAGTGACTATGATCATCGCGGAAATATATCGAGCCTTAGGAAAGTGTCAGCGAGGGGCTCCACATTTTGAGGGTTGTAATATGCTGCTTCAACTTTGGCTCATGGAACACCTCCAGAAAGGTGACTACAAACAGGAAATTATCTGTAGGGATTGGGATGACCATATCGCTTTTCATCACCTAAAGCGAATGAACTTCATGCCCAACAGGTTTGCTCAGCTAGAGGACGCTAGTGGATGGGTAGAGTTATTCGAGAATCTAAAAGAAGAGAAAATTCTATTGATGTTCGAGTGGTTCCAAATTGAGGAGTTTATCATCTGTTCGCGAGACGCACCATTCCACAAACTCATTGGTCTAAGGGGAACTCATCCTTACGTCCCACTACGGGCCATGAGTCAAGCTGGAAGAAAACAAATCATACCCAGGATAGAGAAAATGAGTCATTTCAGGGCTGACTTTCAAGATGATGATAGCCCGCACAGGTGTCACGCTCAGCATATGCGGCACTGCAAGCTAGTCTTAGGAAGATAATCTATTGAACCTGACAGGTATCATGCCGGGTATGCGTCACATTACACAGTTTGGTTGGAAGATGATCACATTGGTTTGGGTCATCCAGAATTCGTCCACGGTATAGGATCATTGACAAGAAATTGAAGCGCAAGTTAAATACAATCAATTGCACAAGAAGATGAAAGAATGTGAGAATGAACATTGGGAAATACAGGAAGCCCAAGAAAAACTGATCAGCGAATGAAAGGATATGGCTGTCAACGCCAATAACCGTTTGGGGTATCTGAAGCGAGGTCAAGCGCAATTGGAAGGAAGTGTAGGTGGGCATCTAGCTCGAGCTTATCTGTTGTTAGGGACACTCGAGTTGATGCAGCTGTATCAGGGAGGCAAGAGTACATAATCTGGGGAAGGTCCTTCTGGGACCAAATAGTTAGGATCTTTTATTTCATGCTCTCTTAATGTAATAAGGCCACTGGGCATTAGTGACATTTTTTATGACTCATTTGTTTCAAGACTCGTCTTCTTTTATCAATAAAATGATGCATTTTGCATTATAAGTTCTCCAAAACAATTTGTCACTAGGCCTACCTCGGTCACAACGAGACACCCAAAATTAGGACGTGATTTATATTCCCGCACATGTGTTTAAATATTACAATATTATTTATCAGAATCCGCACTAACTTTTTACCTTTTGTTTTTCTTTTATTTTTATTCCCCTCCATAAATGTTAGTTCGGAAATTCTGGCACCATCAGCATACTCAACAAGATCCAAAGGTCCTCCACCTCCTTCTCCTTTGAGTACTACCAGAAATAGGAACAAAGGCAAAATCGGAGATACATGTGCTAGGAAGGAACTTGAGGAAACTTCTCAGAACACCGTAATTACCAAGGAGACTGCTGCTCATCCGGAGCAAACTTTGCTAAGATTCCGAGAGGAATTAGACCTAGTTAGAAACCTAGCAACCTTGTCAATAACTCTTGCCACTCCCGATGTTAACACTCAGAACCCCGCACCATCACAATACATCCCAGAACCTCCAATGCAATCCAATCATAACACTCCACTGCACATTCTTGAACCACAAAACACTACAAAAGACCATAACACTCCAATCTTTGTGGACACTTTGCCGCATTACAGTCATAAAATCACCAGTGTAGTCGAGTCAGATGATAGGAGCTCTCTCATTTAGAATTTGGCCGCTGAGATCAAGAATTTGACTAGCCGGGTCCAAAGTTTCAAAGGTGACAAAGGTGTTAAAGGTTTGAACTATGAAGATCTTTGTGTTCATCCAGATGTTGAGCTCCCGGAGGAGTACAAACCTCCCAAGTTCAAGATATTCGATGGTACAGGTGACCCCAGGGTCCACTTGAGAATGTATTGTGGCAAGTTGGTAGGAGTCGAAAGGGACGAAAAGATCCGCATGAAGCTGTTCACGAGGAGTTTGAAGCGTGATTCTTTATCCTGGTATATTAGCCAGGATGCGAAAAGATGGACTAGTTGGGTGAACATGGCGTCTGGCTTTATGGATCTGTATAGGTTCATCACTGAGAAAGCACCAGTTGTGTTCTATATCCAGAATCTAAAGAAGAAACCTACAGAGACCTTTCGCCAGTATGCTACTCGTTGGAGGTCAGAAGCTTCTAAGGTCAGACCGGCCTTGGAGGAAGAACAAATGAACAGTTCTTTCATCCGTGCTCAGGATCCGCAGTATTACGAGAGGCTGATGCTAATAGAGGGCCAAAAGTTCTCCGACCTCATCAAGTGGGATAAAGGATCGAAGAAGGAATTAAAAATGGTATGGTCACTAACCTTGAGGAACTGCAAGCTACCAACAAGGCCTTACAGTCTGGTGGCTCATCGAAGAAAAAGGATGTGAATTCTATAATGGCTGCGCAAAGAACAACTCCCCTATGAAGTACGAAACCTATCCCTCAACTCGACTCACATATCAACCTACCCTAAACTACCAAGCACCATAACCCACTTACCAAATTCCACCATATGCCTACCTATCACCTCCACCGCTCAAATATCAACCCACTTCACCAAGATATTCCCAACCTGCACTTGTGTACCAAGCATATAATTCCCAACCTTCTCACTACCCATGACACCCTACCCGCCAAAACATTCCTCGACCTAGACTAAACTTCGACCACAAACCTCCCAGAAAATATACTTCCATAGCCGAGCCAATTGACCAATTATATGAGAAACTCAAAGTAGCTGGTTACATTACCCATATCCCTGGTGTAACTCTAGAAAACCCTTCCCAATAGATCAACTTGACAAAATTTGCGCATACCTCCAAGGATGAAAGGCCATACAATCGACGAGTGTCACTCATTGAAAGACAAAATTCAAAACCTCATTGACAACAAGATCATTATAGCATAGGAGCCCTCTCCCAATGACCGTAACAACCCTCTGCCTTACCACAAGGGTGTAGGCATCCATATGATCGAGATTGACGATGAATGTGACCCCAAAGGGTCAATCGATCGGATAGTGGAAGGAGACCAACCTAAGAAGGCTACTGTTACTCTAAATCCCATTATTGTTCATGTTTAGCCCTCTGATGGTGATGTGGTAAATATGTCTATGTCGCTCGAGTTTAAAGCATTTTTCGCGAAGGAGCCAAAACCAAATGATGTTGAGTTTGCGGTTCCAGAGGCACCTGCACCGTTTGAAGTTACTGTTTTACCCAGGCTACAAATTCCAGTCTCCATGATGGACATAACCCCATTCAAGACAAATGCTATACCTTGGGATTATATTACTAAGGCTAGAAGGAAGGGAAAGACATAAACCGGGGAAGAAATTGCCGCACAAGGGAAGACCAGGACAGGAAGCGTTTACACCAAGGAGCATTTAGCTGAGTCTAGCAAGCAGGCCTCCGGGCGAGCTATTAAAACTGGACTTGATGACATTTGGAGGAAGGTACAGGCCAAATAGTACTCAGTCGCTGAGAAACTAAACAAGACGCCAGCACATATTTCTATCCTGGATCTTCTACAAAGATTCGAGGCACATAAAAAAATGCCTTAATGAAAATACTGAGTGAAGCGCATGTTCCCAGCAGCATAATAGGAGGCGAAGTGGAAAACATGGTGGGGCAGGTACTGGAAAACCATAAGATCACTTTCCATGAAGATGAACAACCGTTAGAAGGGCTTGGTCACAACAAAGTGTATCACATCACTGCACAATACTAGGATCACTTTATCACCAGGATTCTAGTCGACGGGGGATGCAGCCTAAACATTTACCCATTAGTAACTCTCAGGACATTGGGTAAGGGATTGCACGAGATCAAAGATAGGGATATCAGTGTCAAAGCTTTTGATGGATCTCAAAGGTCCACCATTGGAGAAATTAGCTTATGCCTGCAGATGGGATAAACCTTGTTCGATGTTGAGTTTTAAGTCATTGACGTACCAGTGTCCTACAATTTGTTGTTGGGACGACCCTGGATCCACGTTGTGGTGGCTGTGGCGTCAAGTTTGCATTAGGCTATAAAATTTGAATGGAATTATCAGGAAGTAATCATCCATGGCGAAGGTAGCAACCCCATATAGAGTCGCCTAGCCATCCCGATGAATGGAGGAAAAATGAGGATAGGTGGAGAAACATATCATCACATCGAATGAGGCAACGCAATTGAAAAAGACAAGTGGTGGGATAGAAAAATTGAGAGCATTCTGAATTGGAGCGGATACGAGCCCGGAAAGTGACTTGGCAAGAATCTCCGGGGCATCACCAAGCCTATCAAGTTGAAAGAGCATGGAACTACTTTTACCCTTGGATATGAATACACTTGGAATGAGTTCAACAACTGGTCATCGCGATGGCTCGGTCCTTACTACCCATTGAATCACCCTATATCTCAGTTGGAGTAGAGTTTCTAGCCAGCCAACGTTATATATGGATCGGAGGAAGATGTAACACCCCGCCTATGGCCACACATGGACCCCTCACAGCGGCGGTGCCGGCCGTGCCACACATGGACACGCAGCCTAAGAAATTGTTACCCTTGGGTATAGGAGCATTCCACGCATAGTTGCAGCTACTGGGAATCGAACCTAAGACCCCAAGGCTTTTAAGGGATTTTACTCCCTCACCTACCCGCCGCTGTGAGGGGTCCATGTGTAGCCATAGGCGGGGAGTTACAAAAGATGAGACACAGGCAGCAATGAAGAACCTGCATCTGGAGGATGACATGGATTGTTATGTTATCTTCTAGGAGGAGGGGGAAGAAGGCCCTTCCATTCAAGCTATGAACCAATGAGAATACCTCACCAATTGGTTAGTCAGGACCACCAGTGCCCGGAGAGCTTCGGGGTAGAAAGGATAAATTATGCACTATGCATCACATTTTACTTTTTTTGGTCGATTTTACTTTCCTACATTGTCTTTACTTTTGAAAAGAGCTCCGATGTTTCAAACACTTATGAATTTAATCGAAAACATTTTCCAAGATTATCTTTATATCTCACTCTTATTAGTTTCTCTATCATTTACTTTATTTTACACAGCATTACAATTGCATATCTTGATGATGAACCAACGACTATAACATTAAACGAGGCAATGCAACAAACAGACATAGATTCAGAAGAGGACGAAATACCAGAAGAGATTGCCGGGGAGGTTGAGAACTTGAGAATAGGCCTAAGTCTAAATTAGATGAAACTGAGGTCATTAATTTGGGGGATGCAGAAAATGTCAAGGAAACACGTATCAGCGTACACCTATCACGATTAGAAAAGAAAGAGTATACAGAGTTCCTAAAAGAATATGAGGATATATTCACCTGGTCGTATGATGATATGACCGGTCTCCGCATATCCATTGTAGCTCACAAGTTGCCAACAAATACGACATGCCCACCGATCAAACAGAAACTCAGAAAGTTCAAGCCAGAGATGAGTTTGAAAATCAAAGAAGAGGTTACCAAGCAGGTCAAAGCCAGGGTTCTTAGAGTGGTAGAGTATCTGACATGGTTAGCCAACATTTTGCCGGTACCGAAGAAGGATAGGAAGGTTAGAGTCTGTGTCGTGTACCGGGATCTCAACCAGTCCAGTCCTAAAGATGATTTTCCTTTGCCAAATATGCACATATTAATTGACAATTGTGCCAAACATGATCTGCAGTCATTCGTTGATGTTTTTGCTGGATACCATTAGATATGAATGGATGAAGAAGATGCAGAGAAAAGGGCATTAATCACGCTGTGGGGAATGTACTGTTACAAATGATGTCGTTCAGTTTAAAGAATGCAGGTGATACATACATGAGGGCCATGACAACTATCTTTCATATCATGATACATAAAGAACTCGAGGTGTATGTGGACGACGTCATCATTAAATCCAAGAAAGCTGCAGGTCACAGGAGAGATTTGAGAAAATTCTTCAATAGGCTGAGGAGATACAACTTAAAATTGAATCCCGCCAAGTGTGCATTAAGGATTCCATGGAAAATTATTGGGTTTTATTGTGAGTCGCTAGAGAATAGAACTGGACCCCTCAAAGTTTAAATCCATACAATAGTTTCCACCACCAAAGAGCAAGAAGGATGTGATCAATTTTCTGGGAAGACTCAACTATATCAGCTAGTTCATAGCCCAGTCCACTGTCATTTGTGAACCCATTTTAAAGATGCTAAAGAACGATGCCGCCACTAAATGGACTAATTATTGTCAAAAGGCTTTTGATAGAATTAAGGAATACTTGTCAACACCACAAGTCTTGGTTCCACCCGATCCAGAGAGACCCCTATTGCTTTAACTCGCAGTATTGGATGGAGCATTTAGGTGTGTTTTGGGACAACACGACTAAACCGGAAGAAAGGAACAAGCCATCTATTACCTCAACAAGAAGTTTACCATGTACGAGGCTCAGTACTCCTTATTAGAGCACACTTGCTGTGCTGTAACCTGGGTAGCTCAAAAGTTGAGGCATTACTTTTGTGCCTACACAACTTATCTCATATCTAGAATGGACCCATTCAAATATATTTTTCAGAAGCCCATGCCTACCGGTAAGCTCGCCAAATAGCAAATCCATTTAAGTGATTTCGACATTGTTTATGTTACCTAGAACGCGGTCAAAGGGAAAGCTTTGGTAGATCATCTCATCGAGAATCCTGTAGGAGGAGAATATGAACCTCTAAAGACGTATTTTCCTTATGAAAAGGTAGCCTTCATAGGAGAAGACATTGTAGAATCCTATGACAGTTGGAGGACATTTTTTGACGGAGCCGTGAATTTCAAAGGAGTTGGTATAGGAGCGGTCTTGGTATTAGAAACTGGTCAGCATCACCCAGTATCTGCCAAGCTCAAATTCTCGTGCACCAATAATATGGCCAAATACAAAGCCTACATTCTAGGGCTCAAACTGGCAATTGACATGAACATTCAGGAACTATTAGGGATCAGAGACTCGGACCTACTCATATATCAAGTTCGAGAAGAATGGGCAACCAAGTATTCCAAAATACTCCCATATCTGCATCATGTACAGGAGTTGAGGAAAAGATTCAAAAAGACAAAATTCCAGCACGTTCCCAGAATGCAGAATGAGTTTGCCGATGCTTTAGCCACTTTATCATCTATGATCCAGCATCATGATACAAACTTTATTAAACTTATTCAAGTTAAGATTCACGACCAGCCGGCTTATTGTACTCACATCGAGGAACAAGCCGTCGGGAAGCCTTGATTCCACGATATCAGAGAATACCCGACAAAAGGAGAGCGCCCAGAACTTGCCAATGGTAAAAAAAATGAACACTTCGGAGATTGTCCAACAACTTCTTTCACAGTGGAGGAATTCTGTACAGGAGGACTCCTGATTTGGGATTATTAAGGTGTGTCAAGGAAAGAGAAGCAACTAGACTATTAGAGAAACTGCACGCGGGAGCCTGTGGACCGCATATGAATGGTTTCATGTTGGCGAAGAAGATACTTCGAGCAGGGTATTTTTCGATGACTATGGAAACAGACTGCATCTAGTATGTCTGCAAATGCCACCATTCTCAAATACATGCAGATATGATAAAGGTACTACCAAACAAGCTTACTGCAACAAGCTCGCCATGGCCATTCTCCGTTTGGGGAATGTATGTCATTGGACTGATCGAACATGCCGCATCAAACGGGCACAGGTTCATCTTAGTGGCAATTGATAATTTACTAAATGGGTCGAAGCAGCATCGTACAAGGTAGTCACCAAAAAGGTAGTAACAGATTTTGTCCGTGATCGTATAGTCTATATGTTCGGGATTCCGGAATCAATCATCACCGACAATGGTTCTAATTTCAATAGTGACCTGATGGAGGCGATGTGTGAAAAATTCAAGATTAAACAAAAGAACTCTATGGCTTATAGACCTCAGATGAATGCAGCTATAGAAGCAGCCGATAAGAACATCAAGAAAATACTAAGAAAGATGACCGAAAAGCACAAGTAATGGCATGTGAAGTTGTCGTTTGCCTTACTTGGTTATTGTACCACGGTCCGCACGTCAACCGGGGCCACTCCCTACATACTGGTTTATGGTACAGAAGCAGTCATCCCTACTGAGGTAGATATTCCCTCCCTAAGGGTCATACAAGAAGCGGAGCTTAGATGATGCAGAATGGATCAAAAGTCGCTACGAGAAATTAGCTCTCATTTGACGAAAAGAGAATGAACGATATCTATCACAGTCAACTATATCAGAACAGAATGTCTAGAGCCTTCAACAAGAGAGTCAAGCCAGGGAAGTTTTCGTCGGGGAAGCTGGTATTAAAGAAGATATTTCTGTATCAAAATAAAGCCAAAGGGAAATTCTCTCCCAATTGGCAGGGTCCATACATGGTTCATCGAGTTGTAACTGGAAGAGCCCTTATTCTCACAGAATTGGATGGAGGAGTTTGGACAAAGCCTATCAAATCAGACGCAGTGAAAAGATACTACATTTGATCACATGTTTTTCTTTCTTGATGTATTTTGAACTACGCCTGACCCGATTCCCGTTTAAGAGGGGATACGTAGGCAGACCTATGGGTTCGATCACATCTTAATAACAATTCCATATTTCCCCCGCAACTGGAACTGGGGCAGAATTTTGAGGAATCGATACACGTTCAGTCATTCAGCATAGCCGTCAGTAGCACCAGCCCAGTAAACTGGGGCAGAATTTTGAGGAGGACCCTCAAAATTCTGGAACAAGCAAGGTTGTAGTGTCTTGAACCACATTGCAGTTCTTAGTTCATCCATAATAAAACCGTTTTCAAAATTTGTACTTACATTATATTTACTAAGTCATGCATAAGCATCCTTTTCATCACCATCATTTAGCAACGCTACCCCAATGATACGTGATGCCAATGGCCAGGGGGTACGAACTAACCTTTCCCCAATACAAAAATCATGACTTTTCTTTGAATGTAGGCACCCCAGGTTGCAAATTATTGAATAAACTCACACACTCGTGCTCTTCAAGAGTGAGGACAATCTCTTATTCGCAAAATCACTATCCACACTCAACGCTCCCTATTAGTAGTAATAATGCAAACCATCTACCAGCTAAGAATACTCACTGCGATTCATTCTTTTACATTCCATACTACAAAGGCTACTATCTACATTTCGAGACTATACTTTGTCTCCATCTGCATTTTGCATAAGGCTATTCTCTACCTTCCGAGGTTAAGCTCTACTTCCATACTATATAAGGCTACTATCTACCTTTCGAGACTAAGCTCTGTCTCCATCTGCATTTTGCATAAGGCTACTTTCTGCCTTCCGAGGTTAAGATCTACCTCCATACTGCATAAGGCTACTATCTGCCTTTCGAGACTAAGCTATGTCCGCATCTGCATTTTTGCATAAGGCTACTCTCTGCCTTCTGAGGTTAAACTCTACCTCCATACTGCATAAGGCTACTATATTCCTTTTAAGACTAAGCTCTGTCTCCATCTACATTTTGCATAAGGCTACTCTCTGCCTTCCAAGGTTACGCTCTATCTCCATACATCATAAGGCTACTATTTGCCTTTCGAGATCAAGCTCTGTCTCAATCTGCATTTTGCATAAGGCTACTCTCTGCCTGCCAAGGTTAAGCTCTACTTCCATACTACATAAGGCTACTCTCTGTCTTCAGAGGTTAAGCTCTGCCTCCATACTACATAAGGCTACTATCTACCGTTCGAGACTAAGCTCTGTCTCCATCTGCATTTCGCATATGGCTATTCTTTGCTTTCCGAGGTTAAGCCCTACTTCCATACTACATAAGGCTACTATCTGCCTTTCCAGACTAAGCTCTGTCTCCATCTGCATGTTGCATAAGGCTACTCTCTGCCTTTCGAGACTAAGCATTGTCTCCGCCCGGCACGACTGAAATATCACTATCTGTTTTAAATTCTCGCTTCGGCAGAAAGATCACCACCCAGTGCATTCATTTGGCTGAAATATTGCCACCTTCTTAGGGGCTGAAAGATCGCCAACTCGTTCAAAGGATTCATAGTTTGGAGGCACCATCTGCATAGCACGAGAACATCATTGCATAGCCTGTGAAACTGTCACGACCCTAGTTCACCAATCGTGAACATGTCGTGATGGCACCCAGTCCCCACGACTAGGTAAGCCTAACATGTTGCAGAATATACTAGTTTATGAATATTTAATAAGAATTAGCGGAAAATAAGATGAAAGGAATGAAATCCGTGCCGCTTGGCACATACACCAGTCAAATACGCTGTTTAAAACACTACCAAGACCCGGAATCCCACGGGTAACACAGACTAAAAGAGATCATACAATTGTAGCTCTATGTAAAAGGAGTATCTAACAACGGAATGAAGGAAAAACATCTACTAGCACTAGAATAGAAGGAAGGCCTCCGGATCCGCGGACGTAGCAGATCATACCTCGAGGTGCAGCCTAAACATTTACCCATTAGTAACTCTCAGGACATTGGGTAAGGGATTGCACGAGATCAAAGATAGGGATATCAGTGTCAAAGCTTTTGATGGATCTCAAAGGTCCACCATTGGAGAAATTAGCTTATGCCTGCAGATGGGATAAACCTTGTTCGATGTTGAGTTTTAAGTCATTGACGTACCAGTGTCCTACAATTTGTTGTTGGGACGACCCTGGATCCACGTTGTGGTGGCTGTGGCGTCAAGTTTGCATTAGGCTATAAAATTTGAATGGAATTATCAGGAAGTAATCATCCATGGCGAAGGTAGCAACCCCATATAGAGTCGCCTAGCCATCCCGATGAATGGAGGAAAATGAGGATAGGTGGAGAAACATATCATCACATCGAATGAGGCAACGCAATTAAAAAAGACAAGTGGTGGGATAGAAAAATTGAGAGCATTCTGAATTGGAGCGGATACGAGCCCGGAAAGTGACTTGGCAAGAATCTCCGGGGCATCACCAAGCCTATCAAGTTGAAAGAGCATGGAACTACTTTTACCCTTGGATATGAATACACTTGGAATGAGTTCAACAACTGGTCATCGCGATGGCTCGGTCCTTACTACCCATTGAATCACCCTATATCTCAGTTGGAGTAGAGTTTCTAGCCAGCCAACGTTATATATGGATCGGAGGAAGATGTAACACCCCGCCTATGGCCACACATGGACCCCTCACAGCGGCGGTGCCGGCCGTGCCACACATGGACACGCAGCCTAAGAAATTGTTACCCTTGGGTATAGGAGCATTCCACGCATAGCTGTAGCTACTGGGAATCGAACCTAAGACCCCAAGGCTTTTAAGGGATTTTACTCCCTCACCTACCCGCCGCTGTGAGGGGTCCATGTGTAGCCATAGGCGGGGAGTTACAAAAGATGAGACACAGGCAGCAATGAAGAACCTGCATCTGGAGGATGACATGGATTGTTATGTTATCTTCTAGGAGGAGGGGGAAGAAGGCCCTTCCATTCAAGCTATGAACCAATGAGAATACCTCACCAATTGGTTAGTCAGGACCACCAGTGCCCGGAGAGCTTCGGGGTAGAAAGGATAAATTATGCACTATGCATCACATTTTACTTTTTTTGGTCGATTTTACTTTCCTACATTGTCTTTACTTTTGAAAAGAGCTCCGATGTTTCAAACACTTATGAATTTAATCGAAAACATTTTCCAAGATTATCTTTATATCTCACTCTTATTAGTTTCTCTATCATTTACTTTATTTTACACAGCATTACAATTGCATATCTTGATGATGAACCAACGACTATAACATTAAACGAGGCAATGCAACAAACAGACATAGATTCAGAAGAGGACGAAATACCAGAAGAGATTGCCGGGGAGGTTGAGAACTTGAGAATAGGCCTAAGTCTAAATTAGATGAAACTGAGGTCATTAATTTGGGGGATGCAGAAAATGTCAAGGAAACACGTATCAGCGTACACCTATCACGATTAGAAAAGAAAGAGTATACAGAGTTCCTAAAAGAATATGAGGATATATTCACCTAGTCGTATGATGATATGACCGGTCTCCGCACATCCATTGTAGCTCACAAGTTGCCAACAAATACGACATGCCCACCGATCAAACAGAAACTCAGAAAGTTCAAGCCAGAGATGAGTTTGAAAATCAAAGAAGCGGTTACCAAGCAGGTCAAAGCCAGGGTTCTTAGAGTGGTAGAGTATCTGACATGGTTAGCCAACATTTTGCCGGTACCGAAGAAGGATAGGAAGGTTAGAGTCTGTGTCGTGTACCGGGATCTCAACCAGGCCAGTCCTAAAGATGATTTTCCTTTGCCAAATATGCACATATTAATTGACAATTGTGCCAAACATGATCTGCAGTCATTCGTTGATGTTTTTGCTGGATACCATTAGATATGAATGGATGAAGAAGATGCAGAGAAAAGGGCATTCATCACGCCGTGGGGAATGTACTGTTACAAATGATGTCGTTCGATTTAAAGAATGCAGGTGATACATACATGAGGGCCATGACAACTATCTTTCATATCATGATACATAAAGAACTCGAGGTGTATGTGGACGACGTCATCATTAAATCCAAGAAAGCTGCAGGTCACAGGAGAGATTTGAGAAAATTCTTCAATAGGCTGAGGAGATACAACTTAAAATTGAATCCCGCCAAGTGTGCATTAAGGATTCCATGGAAAATTATTGGGTTTTATTGTGAGTCGCTAGAGAATAGAACTGGACCCCTCAAAGTTTAAATCCATACAATAGTTTCCACCACCAAAGAGCAAGAAGGATGTGATCAATTTTCTGGGAAGACTCAACTATATCAGCTAGTTCATAGCCCAGTCCACTGTCATTTGTGAACCCATTTTAAAGATGCTAAAGAACGATGCCGCCACTAAATGGACTAATTATTGTCAAAAGGCTTTTGATAGAATTAAGGAATACTTGTCAACACCACAAGTCTTGGTTCCACCCGATCCAGAGAGACCCCTATTGCTTTAACTCGCAGTATTGGATGGAGCATTTAGGTGTGTTTTGGGACAACACGACTAAACCGGAAGAAAGGAACAAGCCATCTATTACCTCAACAAGAAGTTTACCATGTACGAGGCTCAGTACTCCTTATTAGAGCACACTTGCTGTGCTGTAACCTGGGTAGCTCAAAAGTTGAGGCATTACTTTTGTGCCTACACAACTTATCTCATATCTAGAATGGACCCATTCAAATATATTTTTCAGAAGCCCATGCCTACCGGTAAGCTCGCCAAATGGCAAATCCATTTAAGTGATTTCGACATTGTTTATGTTACCTAGAACGCGGTCAAAGGGAAAGCTTTGGTAGATCATCTCATCGAGAATCCTGTAGGAGGAGAATATAAACCTCTAAAGACGTATTTTCCTTATGAAAAGGTAGCCTTCATAGGAGAAGACATTGTAGAATCCTATGACAGTTGGAGGACATTTTTTGACGGAGCCGTGAATTTCAAAGGAGTTGGTATAGGAGCGGTCTTGGTATTAGAAACTGGTCAGCATCACCCAGTATCTGCCAAGCTCAAATTCTCGTGCACCAATAATATGGCCAAATACAAAGCCTACATTCTAGGGCTCAAACTGGCAATTGACATGAACATTCAGGAACTATTAGGGATCAGAGACTCGGACCTACTCATATATCAAGTTCGAGAAGAATGGGCAACCAAGTATTCCAAAATACTCCCATATCTGCATCATGTACAGGAGTTGAGGAAAAGATTCAAAAAGACAAAATTCCAGCACGTTCCCAGAATGCAGAATGAGTTTGCCGATGCTTTAGCCACTTTATCATCTATGATCCAGCATCATGATACAAACTTTATTAAACTTATTCAAGTTAAGATTCACGACCAGCCGGCTTATTGTACTCACATCGAGGAACAAGCCGTCGGGAAGCCTTGATTCCACGATATCAGAGAATACCCGACAAAAGGAGAGCGCCCAGAACTTGCCAATGGTAAAAAAAATGAACACTTCGGAGATTGTCCAACAACTTCTTTCACAGTGGAGGAATTCTGTACAGGAGGACTCCTGATTTGGGATTATTAAGGTGTGTCAAGGAAAGAGAAGCAACTAGACTATTAGAGAAACTGCACGCGGGAGCCTGTGGACCGCATATGAATGGTTTCATGTTGGCGAAGAAGATACTTCGAGCAGGGTATTTTTCGATTACTATGGAAACAGACTGCATCTAGTATGTCTGCAAATGCCACCATTCTCAAATACATGCAGATATGATAAAGGTACTACCAAACAAGCTTACTGCAACAAGCTCGCCATGGCCATTCTCCGTTTGGGGAATGTATGTCATTGGACTGATCGAACATGCCGCATCAAACGGGCACAGGTTCATCTTAGTGGCAATTGATAATTTACTAAATGGGTCGAAGCAGCATCGTACAAGGTAGTCACCAAAAAGGTAGTAACAGATTTTGTCCGTGATCGTATAGTCTATATGTTCGGGATTCCGGAATCAATCATCACCGACAATGGTTCTAATTTCAATAGTGACCTGATGGAGGCGATGTGTGAAAAATTCAAGATTAAACAAAAGAACTCTATGGCTTATAGACCTCAGATGAATGCAGCTATAGAAG
Organism: Nicotiana noctiflora; assembly: GCA_032618575.1. Taxonomy (NCBI): domain Eukaryota; kingdom Viridiplantae; phylum Streptophyta; class Magnoliopsida; order Solanales; family Solanaceae; genus Nicotiana; species Nicotiana noctiflora. Next base: position 37,330 of record JASVEL010011337.1, on the reverse strand, counting down.
CAGCCGATAAGAACATCAAGAAAATACTAAGAAAGATGACCGAAAAGCACAAGCAATGGCATGTGAAGTTGTCGTTTGCCTTACTTGGTTATTGTACCACGGTCCGCACGTCAACCGGGGCCACTCCCTACATACTGGTTTATGGTACAGAAGCAGTCATCCCTACTGAGGTAGATATTCCCTCCCTAAGGGTCATACAAGAAGCGGAGCTTAGATGATGCAGAATGGATCAAAAGTCGCTACGAGAAATTAGCTCTCATTTGACGAAAAGAGAATGAACGATATCTATCACAGTCAACTATATCAGAACAGAATGTCTAGAGCCTTCAACAAGAGAGTCAAGCCAGGGAAGTTTTCGTCGGGGAAGCTGGTATTAAAGAAGATATTTCCGTATCAAAATAAAGCCAAAGGGAAATTCTCTCCCAATTGGCAGGGTCCATACATGGTTCATCGAGTTGTAACTGGAAGAGCCCTTATTCTCACAGAATTGGATGGAGGAGTTTGGACAAAGCCTATCAAATCAGACGTAGTGAAAAGATACTACATTTGATCACATCTTTTTCTTTCTTGATGCATTTTGAACTACGCCTGACCCGATTCCCGTTTAAGAGGGGATACGTAGGCAGACCTATGGGTTCGATCACATCTTAATAACAATTCCATATTTCCCCCGCAACTGGAACTGGGGCAGAATTTTGAGGAATCGATACACGTTCAGTCATTCAGCATAGCCGTCAGTAGCACCAGCCCAGTAAACTGGGGCAGAATTTTGAGGAGGACCCTCAAAATTCTGGAACAAGCAAGGTTGTAGTGTCTTGAACCACATTGCAGTTCTTAGTTCATCCATAATAAAACCGTTTTCAAAATTTGTACTTACATTATATTTACTAAGTCATGCATAAGCATCCTTTTCATCACCATCATTTAGCAACGCTACCCCAATGATACGTGATGCCAATGGCCAGGGGGTACGAACTAACCTTTCCCCAATACAAAAATCATGACTTTTCTTTGAATGTAGGCACCCCAGGTTGCAAATTATTGAATAAACTCACACACTCGTGCTCTTCAAGAGTGAGGACAATCTCTTATTCGCAAAATCACTATCCACACTCAACGCTCCCTATCAGTAGTAATAATGCAAACCATCTACCAGCTAAGAATACTCACTGCGATTCATTCTTTTACATTCCATACTACAAAGGCTACTATCTACATTTCGAGACTATACTCTGTCTCCATCTGCATTTTGCATAAGGCTATTCTCTACCTTCCGAGGTTAAGCTCTACTTCCATACTATATAAGGCTACTATCTACCTTTCGAGACTAAGCTCTGTCTCCATCTGCATTTTGCATAAGGCTACTTTCTGCCTTCCGAGGTTAAGATCTACCTCCATACTGCATAAGGCTACTATCTGCCTTTCGAGACTAAGCTATGTCCGCATCTGCATTTTTGCATAAGGCTACTCTCTGCCTTCTGAGGTTAAACTCTACCTCCATACTGCATAAGGCTACTATATTCCTTTTAAGACTAAGCTCTGTCTCCATCTACATTTTGCATAAGGCTACTCTCTGCCTTCCAAGGTTACGCTCTATCTCCATACATCATAAGGCTACTATTTGCCTTTCGAGATCAAGCTCTGTCTCAATCTGCATTTTGCATAAGGCTACTCTCTGCCTGCCAAGGTTAAGCTCTACTTCCATACTACATAAGGCTACTCTCTGTCTTCAGAGGTTAAGCTCTGCCTCCATACTACATAAGGCTACTATCTACCGTTCGAGACTAAGCTCTGTCTCCATCTGCATTTCGCATATGGCTATTCTTTGCTTTCCGAGGTTAAGCCCTACTTCCATACTACATAAGGCTACTATCTGCCTTTCCAGACTAAGCTCTGTCTCCATCTGCATGTTGCATAAGGCTACTCTCTGCCTTTCGAGACTAAGCATTGTCTCCGCCCGGCACGACTAAAATATCACTATCTGTTTTAAATTCTCGCTTCGGCAGAAAGATCACCACCCAGTGCATTCATTTGGCTGAAATATTACCACCTTCTTAGGGGCTGAAAGATCGCCAACTCGTTCAAAGGATTCATAGTTTGGAGGCACCATCTGCATAGCACGAGAACATCATTGCATAGCCTGTGAAACTGTCACGACCCTAGTTCACCAATCGTGAACATGTCGTGATGGCACCCAGTCCCCACGACTAGGTAAGCCTAACATGTTGCAGAATATACCAGTTTATGAATATTTAATAAGAATTAGCGGAAAATAAGATGAAAGGAATGAAATCCGTGCCGCTTGGCACATACACCAGTCAAATACGCTGTTTAAAACACTACCAAGACCCGGAATCCCACGGGTAACACAGACTAAAAGAGATCATACAATTGTAGCTCTATGTAAAAGGAGTATCTAACAACGGAATGAAGGAAAAACATCTACTAGCACTAGAATAGAAGGAAGGCCTCCGGATCCGCGGACGTAGCAGATCATACCTCGAGGTCTCCCAAAACGCTGCTGAATCACCTGGTGTGAGCCTGCCCTGATGTACCTGGATCTGCACAACAAAAGTGTGCAGAAGAGTAGCATGAGTACACCACAGCGGTACTCAGTAAGTGCCAAGCCTAACCTCGATAGAGTAGTGACGAGGAAGGTCAGGGCCCTACTGAGAAAAACAATAATACAATGATAATAACAACAATAAGCAGTTTAAATGAATAATAAATTTCCGAACTAGCAACAATAAGATGATTACTACAATCGTCTATAATTAAGCTAACAACGAATAACCAAACTCAATAAAACAAGTCCAGGACCTGTAGGAATCGAACCCACAGTCCCATTGACAGTACCTCTGGGTCTCCGGGAATCGAACCCACAGCCTACATCTCAATAAATAATCAATAACTCAGGATCTCCGGGAATCAAACCCACAGTCCCTACCAATAACTCAGGATCTCGGGAATCGAACCCGTAGTCCCTACCAATAACTCAGGATCTCGGGAATCGAACCCGTAGTCCCTACCAATAACTCAAGATCTCGGGAATCGAACCCGTATTCCCTACCAATAATTCAGGATCTCGGGAATCGAACCCGTAGTCCCTACCAATATCACACCGGGTCTCCGGGAATCGAACCCACAGCCCTGGGTCTCCGGGAATCGAACCCGCAGTCCACAAGCACAGCAAATAAAGGAATCCACAGAGAGAACAATTATGCTTAACTATAACTTCACCGAAAAATAGTGCCAATAATTATCAAGTAGTTCAAATAAAGTAATTAGGCAACTAAATAGTTAAGTACTACCTAATCATGCTTTCCTAACCACTACCGGGTAAAATATCAAATTAACAGTCAAAGACAGGAATATCGCTCATCGAACATTTTAATTAAAGTGCGTGTTCAACAACCAGCGCATGTACACGGACGTCACCTCGCGTACAAGGCATTTAAACTATCACATAATATCCTAGGTGTGAAAATTCCCCGACACGAGGTTAGACAAGTCACTTACCTCGACTCCGGTACAAAACCGCTATGAAACAACTCTCTTGCCGTGAATGTCGGCCTCCGCAGGTGTAGTATCTGATAAAAATCAATAGAATCATATGAAAATAGGTCAATTGGGCATTACCCAATCAAAACAACTCAAAATATGCCAAAACCCACAAGTTGCCAAAACCCGACTTTCGGTACGCTTATCGAAAAATCACGAAAGTTATATTTTCGGAACCCTTGTCTCAATACGAGTCTAAGCATATAATGTTTATCAAATTCGGATTCCATTTGCCCACTCAAAACCTTGATTTTCTAAAGTTCAAGCCTAGGGTGAAAACCCCCATAAAACACCCCAAATTCCTCCATTTTCATGAGATAATTGCATAATATTGTCAACAATAATCATAATTTGAGTCCATAGTTGATTACCTGAAGAAACCCCTTGAATCTCCCTTCAAAATCGCCCAAATCGCCCCTTAAGCCGAGCCCTCAAAGTTTGGAAATGTTTCTGAAATTTCTAACTTCGAATATAATTAACTCTCTGCGATTTCCGCTTCTGCGGACAAAATTCCGCGACCACGTGGTCGCTTCTGCGAACCCCAGACCTGGCTGGCCCATTCCGCTTCTACGAGCCTAGGGCCGCTTCCGCGAGACCGCTTCTGCAAAACATCCTTCGCTCCTGCGGAACATTCCGCTTCTGCGCCTCAGAGTCCGCCCCTGCGGACTCGCTTAAGCGGTCAATATTCCGCTTCTGTGGAACTCCCCTTCGCAACCCCGGATCGCTTCTGCGATCCTCTTTCCGCATCAGCGATGCCGCCTCTGCGGACCAGGATCCGCTTCAGCGATTAGTTCCGCTCCTGCGTTCACTTGTCCGCTCCTGCGGACTCGCTCCTGCGCTCCCTTTTCCGCAGGAGCGAAAACAACAGAACAGAACCCCAAACCTGCATTGTTTTTCATGTTTTCTCCCGTTTAACCATCCGAAACCACCCCGAGGCCCCCGGAACCTCATCCAAACACACCAACACATCCTAATACCTTATTCGAACTTGTTCCAATCCTCAAAACACGTCTAACAACATCAAAACCCATAATTCACATCGAATTCAAGCCTAAATTTCTTAAAACTCTCCGAATTACACATTCGATCTAAACCCGACCAAACGACTTCCGAATGACCTGAAAATTTGCGGACATATCCAAATTCACATAACAAAGCTACAGAAATTGTCAGAATTCCATTCCGACCCCCGGATCAAAATCTCACCTATCGTTCGGATTCGCCAAAATTTCAACCTTCGGCATTTCAAGCATAATTGAGGTACGGACCTCCAAAATAAATTCCGAACGCGCTCCCAACCCCGAAATCACCTAACGGAGCTAATGGAACCATCAGATTTCTGTTCTGAGATCGTCTTAACACTGTTCCAGCTAAGGGCCATTTTCTAGCTTCAAAGCTCTTATTTAGGGACTAAGTGACCCAAAATGCTCAAATTTTCAGAACCGACTCTCCCGGCAAACCACAATAGCAGAAATGAACTTAGGGGAACAAGTTAAATTAGGGATTGGGGCGTAATTTTCTAAAACGACCGGTCGGGTCGTTACATCTTCCCACACTTAAAGATTCGTTCGTCCTCGAACGAGCATAGAAAACATACCCGGAGTAGTGAAAAGATGAGGGTACTGGCTGCGCATATCCTGCTCGGTCTCCCAAGTCGCCTCCTCGACCGGCTGGCCCCGCCACTGAACCTTTACCGAAGCGATGTTCTTCGACCTTAGCTTTCTGACCTGCCTGTCTAGAATGGCTACTGGCTCCTCAACATAAGACAGATTCTTGTCTAGCTAAACAGAAGTGAAATCCAACACATGCGATGGGTCACCAAGGTATCTCCGGAGCATGGAGACATGAAATACGGGATGAACTCCGGCTAGACTGGGAGGTAAGGCCAACTCATAAGCAACCTCCCCAACACGCCTCAAAATCTCAAAAGGGCCAATAAACCTAGGACTCAACTTTCCTTTCTTCCCAAACCTCATAACGCCCTTCATGGGCGAGACTCGAAGTAGAACCCGCTCGCCAACCATAAAAGCCACATCGCGAACCTTCTTGTCCACAAAACTCTTCTATCTAGACTGGGCTGCACGAAGTCTGTCCTGAATTACCTTGACCTTGTCCATAGCATCCCGAACCATATCAGTACCTAGCAACCTGGCCTCGCCCGGCTCAAACCAACCCACGGGAGACCTGCACCTCCTACCATATAGGGCCTCGTACGGTGCCATCTGAATACTAGACTGGTAGCTGTTGTTATAAGCAAACTCCGCCAGCGGCAAGAAGTGATCCCATGAACCTCCAAACTCAATCACGCACGCACGGAGCATATCCTCCAAAATCTGAATAGTGCGCTCGGACTGCCCATCAGTCTGGGGGTGAAATGCTGTGCTCAGCTCCACCCGAGTACCTAACTCCTGCTGTACAACTCTCCAGAACCGTGAAGTGAACTGAGTGCCTCTATCTAAAATGATGGAAACTGGAATACCATGTAGCTGACTATCTCTCTGATGTTGATCTCCGCCAGTCGTTCCGATGAATAAGTAGTGCTCACCGGTATGAAATGGGCGGACTTGGTCGGCCGATCCACAATAACCCAAATGGAATCAAACTTCCTAACAGTCCGTGGAAGTCCAGATACAAAGTCCATGGTAATGCGCTCCCATTTCCACTCGGGAATCTCAATTTGCTGCATCAATCCACCCGGACGCTGATGCTCATACTTCACCTGCTGGCAGTTGAGGCATCTAGAAACATAATCAACTATATCCCTCTTCATCCGCCTCCACCAGTAATGCTGTTTCAAGTCCTGATACATCTTCGCGGAACCCGGATGGATGGAATACCGCGAACTATGGGCCTCTGCTAGAATTAGCTCTCGAAGATCATCTACATTGGGCACACAGATACGCCCCTGCATCCTCATGACTCCATCATCCCCGATGGTAACATCTCGAGCATCACCACGCCGAACTCTATCCTGAAGGACAAGCAAATGAGGGTCGTCGAACTGACGCTCCCTAATGCGGTCAAATAGGGAAGACCGAGAAACCACACAAGCTAGAACTCGGCTGGGCTCCGAAAGATCCAGTCTAACAAACTGTCTGGCTAAAGCCTGAACATCCATCGCCATAGGCCTCTCCGAAGCTGGTAGATACGCCAAACTCCCCAAACTCTCTGCCGGACGACTCAAGGCATCGGCAACCACATTAGCCTTGCCCGGATGATAGAGAATAGTAATATCATCGTCCTTTAGTAGCTCCAACCATCTCCTCTGACGCATATTCAGGTCCTTCTGCTTAAGCAAGTGCTGCAAGCTCCGGTGATCGGTGTAGATCTCACAAGGAACCCCATATAAATAATGACGCCAAATTTTCAAGGCATGAACAATGGCAGCTAGCTCCAAATCATGAACAGGGTAATTCTTCTCATGCACCTTCGGCTGTCTTGACGCGTAGGCAATCACCCTACCGTCCTGCGTCAATACTTCTCCAAGTACAACCCGTGAGGCATCACAATAAACTGTATAGGACCCTAAACCGGTAGGAAACATCAAGATTGGGGCCGAAGTCAAAGCTGTCTTGAGCTTTTTCAAGCTCGCCTCACACTTCTCTGTCCACTAGAAAGGGGCACCCTTTGGGTCAATCCGGTCATAGGTGCTGCGATCGAAGAGAACCCCTTCACAAAGCGACAGTAATAACCTGCCAAACCAAGGAAACTGCGAATCTCAGTAGCGGAGGAGGGTCTGGGCCAACTCTGCATGGCCTCCACCTTCCTCGGATCTACTCAAATACCATCACTCGACACCACGTGGCCCAAAAATGCTACTGAACTCAACCAAAATTCACATTTAGAGAACTTGGCATAAAGCTGCTTCTCCCTCAGAATCTGAAGCACTATCCTCAAATGATGCTCGTGCTCTTCCCGGCCCCGAGAATATACTAGAACATCATCAACAAAGACAATCACGAACGAGTCCAGATAAGGCCTGAACACACTGTGCATCAAATGCATAAAGGCTGCTGGGGCATTAGTCAGCCCAAAAGACATCACGAGGAACTCATAGTGACCATACCGGGTCCTGAAGGCAGTCTTCGGGATATCTGGCTCCCAAATCTTCAGCTGGTGATACCCAGAGCACAAATCAATATTAGAAAACACATGTGCGCCCTGTAGCTGGTCAAATAAATCATCAATACGGGGCAAAGGATACCGGTTCTTCATTGTAACCTTGTTCAACTGACGATAGTCAATACACATACGCATAGAACCGTCCTTTTTCTTCACAAACAATACAGGAGCATCCCAAGGCGAAATACTGGGTCGAATAAAACCCTTGCCCAATAACTCCTGTAATTGATCCTTCAACTCCTTCAACTCAGGAGGAGCCATACGGTACGGTGGAATAGAAATGGGCTGAGTGCCCGGCAACAAGTCAATAGCAAAGTCAATATCTCTATCGGGCGGCATGCCCGAAAGATCAGCTGGAAATACATCAGCAAAGTCACGTACCACATGAACAGAATCAATAGAGGGAGTGTCAATACTGACGTCCCGCACATAGGCTAGATAAGTAGCACACCCCTTCTCGACCATACGCTAAGCTCTGAGAAAAGAAATAACACGGCTAGGGTGTGATCTAGAGTACCACTCCACTCAATACGTGGAATGCTTGGCATAGCCAGCGTCACGGTCTTGGCGTGACAATCAAGAATTGCATAATGGGGCGAAAACCAGTCCATGCCCAAAATAATATCAAAATCGACCATCCCAAGCAGCAATAGATCCGCTCTGGTCTCAAAATCACAAATGGTAACCAAACACGACCGATATACGCGGTCCACAGCCAAAGAATCACCCAGCGGAGTGGAAACATAAATGGGGGAACTCAAAGAATCCCGAGGCACACCCAGATGAGAAGCAAATTAAGAAGACACATATGAAAAAGTGGAACCAGGGTCGAATAGAACCGATGCCTCCCTGTGACTAACAAGAATAATACCTGTGATAACAGAATCAGATGCAACAGCCGCAGCGCGATCAGGAATAGCATAGAATTTGGCCTGTCCCCCCTCTCGAGGGCGGCCTCTGGAACTCTGACCCCCGCCCCTGGCTGGCTGGGTAGGTGGAGTGGCAGCTGGAGCTGGAATGATAGCCTGCTGGCCCTGAGAACTACGCTGAGGCTGCGAAGACTGATGTGGGGCTCCCTTCCTACGCCTGGGGCACTCCCTGACCAGATGGTGAGTATCCCCGCACCCAAAGCAAGCTCTGGGAGGACACGGTGACTGTGACTGACCGGCCTCACCCCCACTAGTCTGACCCCTGGAAGGACCCCGCGCAGGAGGTGCACTGGAAACTGGGGGAGCATAATAAGGCTCCTGAGGTGCTGGAAGAGATGGAGTACTACCGGCTGCGGGCAATGCTGAGTGAACTGGTCGGCCGGAATAACCCCTGCCAAAATGACCGGCTGCTGAAGTGCGGGCACCAGAGAAATGGCCCGACTCACGAGACATCTTGGCCTCTCTATCTCCCCGCTCTCTAGGGAGCATACTCTCGATCCTCCTAGCGATGCTCACCGCCTGCTGATAAGATATATCTGTCTCCAACTTTCTGGCCATGCTGGATCGGATAGGCGGAATCAGGCCCTCAATAAATCTCCGCACTCTCTCCCGAACCGTGGCTACCAAGGCCGGTGCATGCCTGGCTAGACGGGTGAAACTGATGGCATACTCCGATACTGACAAGGAACCCTGTCGCAACCGCTCAAACTCCGAGCGCCAATAATCCCTAAGGCTCTGAGGAACAAACTCCCTCAAAAACAGATCTGAAAACTGCGTCCAAGTCAATGAAGCAGACTCCTCTGGACTATCCAACTCATACGTGCTCCACCAATCATAAGCGGCCCCACAAAACTGAAAAGCAGTGAAGGAAACCCCGCTGGTCTCCACAATCCCCATAGTACGAAGAATACGATGACACTCCTCCAAAAAACCGAATGCATCATTGTAGCCAAACCACTGAACACTAGAGGATCATATTTCTTGAACCTCTCCAATCTACGCCGCTCGTCCTCGGAGGCAGCTGGCCAACCTCCGGGTTGTGCTGGGGCGGCAGGAGGCATAACAAAAATCTCTGGAACCTGTCCCACTGGCACTCGCTGCTCAGGTGTAGCGGCTGCAGGAGTCTGGGCCCCTCCCCCGGCCTGAGATGTAGATGGAGTGAGAGGGAGCAACCCTGCCTGAGCTAAAGTGATATACATACTCATGAACTGGGCCAGGGTCTCCTGTAGTGCTGGAGTAGTAGCAGCCGTAGTCGGTGTACCAGGTGCCTGCGCTCCAACCTGGTCTACCTGTGGCACCTCAGCAGCAGCACGCGCGGGTGCTGTGGCTGCACCTCAGGCGCGTCCTCGTCCTCTACCTCGGCCCCGGCCTCCGACGGCGGCAACAGGGGGCGCGGGTACCTGATCATCGCGAGTAGATCGTGTCCTCACCATCTGTGAGAGAATAGAAAGCAGTAGTTTAGATTTTTGATGTCAAAAATATCACATGACAAGAAATTCAAAAGAAATGAAGATTTTTCCTAAACAGTTACATAGCCCCTCGTAGATAAATACGGACGTCTCCGTATCGATCGGCGAGACTCTAAATAACCGGTCTGTGTCCCGTGACTCCTATGAACCTAGAGCTTTAATACCTACTTGTCATGACCCTGGTTCACCAATCGTGAACATGTCGTGATGGCACCCAGTCCCCACGACTAGGTAAGCCTAACACGTTGCGGAATATACCAGTTTATGAACATTTAATAAGAATTTGCGGAAAATAAGATGAAAGGAATGAAATCCGTGCCGCTTGGCACATACACCAGTCAAATACGCTGTTTAAAACACTACCAAGACCCGGAATCCCACGGGTAACACAGACTAAAAGAGATCATACAATTGTAGCTCTATGTAAAAGGAGTATCTAACAACGGAATGAAGGAAAAACATCTACTAGCACTAGAATAGAAGGAAGGCCTCCGGATCCGCGGACGTAGCAGATCATACCTCGAGGTCTCCCAAAACGCTGCTGAATCACCTGGTGTGAGCCTGCCCTGATGTACCTGGATCTGCACAACAAAAGTGTGCAGAAGAGTAGCATGAGTACACCACAGCGGTACTCAGTAAGTGCCAAGCCTAACCTCGATGGAGTAGTGACGAGGAAGGTCATGGCCCTACTGAGAAAAACAATAATACAATGATAATAACAACAATAAGCAGTTTAAATGAATAATAAATTTCCGAACTAGCAACAATAAGATGATTACTACAATCGTCTATAATTAAGCTAACAACGAATAGCCAAACTCAATAAAACAAGTCTAGGACCTATATGAATCGAACCCACAGTCCCATTGACAGTACCTCTGGGTCTCCGGGAATCGAACCCGCAGCCCACATCTCAATAAATAATCAATAACTCAGGATCTCCGGGAATCGAACCCGCAGTCCCTACCAATAACTCAGGATCTCGGGAATCGAACCCGTAGTCCCTACCAATAACTCGGGATCTCGGGAATCGAACCCGTAGTCCCTACCAATAACTCAGGATCTCGGGAATCTAACCCGTAGTCCCTACCAATAACTCAGGATCTCGGGAATCGAACCCGTAGTCCCTACCAATATCACACCGAGTCTCTGGGAATCGAACCCACAGCCCTGGGTCTCCGGGAATCGAACCCGCAGTCCACAAGCACAGCAAATAAAGGAATCCACAGAGAGAACAATTATGCTTAACTATAACATCACCGAAAAATAGTGCCAATAATTCTCAAGGAGTTCAAATAAAGCAATTAGGCAACTAAACAGTTAAGTACTACCTAATCATGCTTTCCTAACCACTACCGGGTAAAATATCAAATTAACAGTCAAAGACAGGAATATCGCTCATCGAACATTTTAATTAAAGTGTGTGTTCAACAACCAGCGCATGTACACGCCCGTCACCTCGCGTACAAGGCATTTAAACTATCATATTATATCCTAGGGGTGAAAATTCCCCCACACGAGGTTAGACAAGTCACTTACCTCGACTCCGGTACAAAACCGCTATGAAACAACTCTCTTGCCGCGAATGTCGGCCTCCGCAGGTGTAGTATCTGATAAAAATCAATAGAATCATATCAAAATAGGTCAATTGGGCATTACCCAATCAAAACAACTCAAAATACGCCAAAACCCACAAGTTGCCAAAACCCGACTTTTGGTACGCTTATCGAAAAATCACGAAAGTTATATTTTCGGAACCCTTGTCTCAATACGAGTCTAAGCATATAAAGTTTATCAAATTCGGACTCCATTTGCCCACTCAAAACCTTGATTTTCTAAAGTTCAAGCCTAGGGTGAAAACCCCCACAAAACACCCCAAATTCCTCCATTTTCATGAGATAATTGCATAATATTGTCAACAATAATCATAATTTGAGTCCATAGTTGATTACCTGAAGAAAACCCCTTGAATCTCCCTTCAAAATCGCCCAAATCGCCCCTTAAGCCGAGCCCTCAAAGTTTGGAAAATTTTCTGAAATTTCTAACTTCTGATATAATTAACTCTCTGCGATTTCCGCTTCTGCGGACAAAATTCCGCTTCTGCGGAACCGCTTCTGCGACCACGTGGTCGCTTCTGCGAACCCCAGACCTGGCTGGCCCATTCCGCTTCTGCGAGCCTAGGGCCGCTTCCGCGAGACCGCTTCTGCGAAACATCCTCCGCTCCTGCGGAACATTCCGCTTCCGCGCCTCAGAGTCCGCTCCTGCGGACTCGCTTAAGCGGTTAATATTCCGCTTCTGCGGAACTCCCCTTCTCAACCCCGGATCGCTTCTGCGATCCTCTTTTCGCATCAGCGATGCCGCCTCTGCGGACCAGGATCCACTTCAGCGATTAGTTCCGCTCCTGCGTTCACTTGTCTGCTCCTGTGGACTCGCTCCTGCGCTCCCTTTTCCGCGGGAGCGAAAACAACAGAACAGAACCCCAAACCTGCATTGTTTTTCATGTTTTCTCTCGTTTAACCATCCGAAACCACTCCGAGGCCCCCGGGACCTCATCCAAACACACCAACACATCCTAATACCTTATTCGAACTTGCTCCAATCCTCAAAACACGTCTAACAACATCAAAACCCATAATTCACATCGAATTCAAGCCTAAATTTCTTAAAACTCTCTGAATTACACATTCGATCTAAACCCGACCAAACGACTTCCGAATGACCTGAAAATTTGCGGACATATCCAAATTCACATAACGAAGCTACAGAAATTGTTGGAATTCCATTCCGACCCCGGATCAAAATCTCACCTATCGTTCGGATTCGCCAAAATTTCAACCTTCGGCATTTCAAGCCTAATTGAGCTACGGACCTCCAAAATACATTCCGAACGCGCTCCCAACCCCGAAATCACCTAACGGAGCTAATGGAACCATCGGATTTTCGTTCCGAGATTGTCTTAACACTGTTCCGGCTACGGGCCATTTTCTAGCTTCAAAGCTCTTATTTAGGGACTAAGTGACCCAAAATGCTCAAATTTTCAGAACCGACTCTCCCGGCAAACCACAATAGCAGAAATGAACTTAGGGGAACCGTTAAATTAGGGATTGGGGCGTAATTTTTTAAAACGACCGATCGGGTCGTTACAGAAACCTTACTTTTATGCTTTTCATGGCCCATGACATCATAGTCTGAGAACGTCATCCTAACCGTTCAAAGACAAGCATTCATGGTCCAACAGGAAATTGCATCACGTTTAAATTATGCAAAATATACGCACTACCCATTTGCAGGTACTCCGGCTGGTTCACGTCCTTCTCAATGGGAGCGACCCAGCTCCAGTTCTCCGCAGCCTATCTGATTTCAAGCACCCTCTTAGATATAATCATCGCGTCCGTCTTTTTCTAATTTCCATCGGCAAATTCCGTGAATGGTTTCTGAACTACCTATGGCCTGATTCTTGTAATACCAGGGATATGTAGGCAGTTCAAAAACCATAGCGCAGTAAAAATCCTTTCAAAATTGCCATTTTCGGTCAAAATTGGCCATCTTATCTTTACCTAACAACTCTTTCATCCTCATCGGGAAAAGAGGGGCAGCTGTTGATAACCAATTTTTCCCTATGTATTTTATACTCAAAATACTTTCAAAATAGCATGTATATGTGTATACAAGCATCCCCAAAGGTTTTGGTATTTTTTCCAAGTTTTTAAAAGATTTTTAAAACTAATTTATGGCCTATTTTTGCACTATAAAAAACCAATAGTTATTCCCACAACTCATCACTTTGGTGAATAATTATTTTTATTCCATCATTTCCACAAAAATATAATTTATACAATTTTACGTAATTTTACAAGTCCATTTGATATTTTAAAATAAAATTGCAAGAAACTGCAATTTTAGTTATTTGTCGATTTAATAGAATTTTTAACTACAAAATCAATACAAACATTTTTAAACTAATACTTACATATGGTTTGCTAACCCAGTGATTTTAATTTGATTTTTAATATCTTTTACTATTTTTAAAATCCATAAGGGAAAAATGGCTATTTCAATTTTGGCCTCAAATTGCTTTCAATTTTAGCTCAATTTTGACCCCAATTAACCTGACCTATACCTAATTCACTTACCCGGCCCAACTTCAATTCAATCTGAGCCGTTGATTAATTGAGGTCAACGACCCAGATTAATTTACCTAAAATAAATGAAACAACCCTCCAAACCCTTCACATTCAAAGACCGGTCTCTCTCTCTCTCTCTCTCTCTCTCTCTCTCTCTCTCTCTCTCTCTCTCTCTCTCTCTCTCTCTCTCTCTCTCTCTCTCTCTCTCTCTCTCTCTCTCTCTCTCTCTCTCTCTCTCTCTCTCTCTCTCTCTCTATCTCTCTAACCTTTCACCTCTTCATTCTCTCTAGAACCTTTTGGTTCATCTTCTCCGATGGCTCTCACCGCCTCTCCGACCAACTCCGGCCTCGCCTCTTTCGATCATCGACCTTCGTGAAACAATACATCACCGGTTCCCTTCATGTTTGGAACTCCAGGGATTTCCACCATACGCGATGGTCACTAATGTATCGCCTGGGTCTATTTTCGGCCTTTCTCCAATTGGTTTTGGTCCGCTAATGCTTTAAACAACATTATTAAAGAGTTTCGTAGCTAGGTTCCTCACCTCACCGATTTTATTGCAAACCCTAATTTTGCCTAAGTCTCTTAATTTGTGTCTTTCTAATGATTTCTTAGTTTATTCTTTGTGTTTTACAATACTCACTACTCGATTTCTCTGATTATTCATGTTCTTTTCAACGTCTTGTTCTTCTTTTTAAAACTAGGGTTTCTGACCCCCTTTTCAAAATAATTATATCTTCTGCTTATTTTTAAGTATTATGTGATTATGCTTGTTGTGTTTATGTTATAAGCTTGTTATTCTAAGCTCATTTTGCTGGGGTTCCAACCCTCTACTGCTTCTATGATTGCTGGTATAATGTTCTCTGATTTTTCATGCCTATTGTGTTTATATGTCTAATTGTTATTCGAATGATTCTGCGCATCTCTTTGAATCCTTGATTTGTGTGTATTTTCCTTAAGTGGGCTTACACTGATATTTTGTATTGTTGCCTTACTTGTGAGATGCTCTCTATACTTAGTGTTGATTCCCTCTGAGATTGGTCTTGTCCGTTATTCTTTGACTAATTTCAGAGTTGATTTACATGCTTACCATATTTGTGCTCTTAAATATATTTTCAACTGTTCAACATATATTTTCCTTATTTGGAGCATTATGTACTTGGACTTTATTACATGCGGCATGCTTATTAATCGACTGATTGATTCTTTCCTTATCTGATACTCCTATTCGAATCATGAATCCCTAATTAACGGAATTAAGACCCTGTGACTGAATTAAATTGATATTTTTCTATAATTATGTACTTGTTACTCGTTTCTCTATTGGTTTTTAAAAAACTATAAGTACTCATCTGCTTTTTTCATACATACACGAACAGAATTCATTATTCGGAACTCTCTCATTGCTTTCTATTGTTCCTACATAATCTCACTCACAACTCTTGTGACTACTTGTTGCTTAATTGGATTGAAACTCAGGCTGAGTTTTAGACTATTTTATTGTTCCATTATACTGGTGTTGCTCACGTCCATTGCTCTCTATACTACTGCGCACCTTTCTGCACACTATTGCTCACCACCTTGCATATTATTGCTCCCTACTGCTCTACATTACCTTACCATCAACTGGTATGTCTCCTATTTAATTTATAACTTCAATGCAACATGTTTTTATTTGTATTGCACTTTCTCTTGCTTCTTATATGCTTCCACTTATGGCTCTGCTGTTTGCATCATAATTAGCATGCCTCTTTGCTAGTTCATAGATAGGATTACATTTCTCCCAATTCAGCATGTCTACTGATTTTGCTTAATGCATGTCTCTCTTGTCCCTTATTCTAGTACATGACCAGCATGTAACCCTGACACCTTTTAGTTGGAACCTATTTGAATGTTTAAAGCCCTGAAGTACTTCTTTTTTATGTCTGTGTATGCGTAATTGTGTTCTCAAATAGGAGTTACTTGTCCCCGTGTCCTTTGCCCCTGTTTGCGTTTGTATTTCCTGAACATTGTGTGATACTCTAATCCGATTTTGTTTCACTCACCTTCCTCTCCTACTCTTCTATTGTTTTCTTTCAAAACCGGTTCTATATGGACCATCTGTCAACTATTTTTAACTTAATTTCTTTAATCACTATCACAATCTCACCACTCGTAGAATTTAGGTTCTACGCCCTTCGTGTAAGCATTGCTTTGGGAACCTTGAGTACCCAATGTACTTTGATGCACAAGGATGCTAATTCCATACTTGTGCTTGTCTTATTAATTTGTTTTGGATACCTGGTGTTGGCAAAGGGCCCCAATGGGCCCTCAGGGAGCTTTGCCGCACCCAAACCCTCGGTAAAGGCTGTGAAACCCTGAAGAAGTGAGGTTGGAGATTTGGGCGTGGCTAAATGCTCCCTATAGATTAACTTCTTATTTTTATCTTCACTACTCTAATTTAATTACTTAGTTTGTTATTTAATCACATTGGTCTGTAATAACTTGTAATGAATAGTGGGGCTTATAGTGAAATTGGGTTGGATTATGCATGTTTAGCTTTGAGTAATGGGTATAAAACACGTCTATAGGATTTTACTTATCTACTTGTGCAATAGAAACCATGTCTAGGGGGCATACATCTCATGCGACTAAAGATCATGTCTTTAAGCTCTTTTACTATTAGCGCATTATTTATTTTTATAACCACAATGTATTAATAATTAACTGGACTGCCATTGCATTTAGATACCATGTTTTAAGAACTTTATATGCATTAGATATCATGTATGTAGGGCTGTATTTGCAACCGTTGAATACTTCACTAGTTTCATTTAACAAGCATAAGGCCGGTTAACGTGTTTTCTCTAAAACTAAAAAATGATGTGAATGTCCACTTTCTTTTATGATTAAAATAGCTTCTAGGAAAGCCATAGGCCGGATAAAATCGACTAACCATCTCAATCGTGTTTAGACCACTAGCCACTTTTCGACTATCCGAATTTGTTTCCTATCTCTGATGTCCTCTTGAATTTCTTACTAAACTTATGTCCTATATTCTAAATAATCATAGCTGTGCAAATACCTTCTATTTAGCTACTTTTTCGGAATTGCGTTATTGTTTTATAAAACTCATCAAGACACTATGTCCCCTGTGATTTTCCAAAACTATAGTTCAAAACTAATTTTTTTGTATGCTCTCAGCTTTACATTTCTGAATGGTTTTACATCTCTGCTAAACGTTTTCCTACCTCTTCTTCCCGAAATTATTTTCATAATAAAATACTACCTGCTAAGCCCTATCGTATATTTTTGAGTATGTTTAAAACGTTTTCTCTGATTTCTAAGTTGTTACATATCTCCTCCCTTTTTCCCAAGTTCTGAAAGTTTGTGTCCAACACTTTCTGCAAATTTTGCTTAAACCCTTCAGCTCCTGTCTTAATATATCTTCGAATGTTCCAGTATTTAACTCTCATTTCCTTAGACCTTAAATGTGATTGAGACATGCTAATTATATGCTATATGTGGAGGGTTTCTTGAGCCTTTTGTTTGCTTTATATGATCCCTTGCATGAAGTCCTATTTGTTTTTTTGTATGTCGCCTAGCGTTTTGACCTTTAAACCTAAGGGTTCAGCCAAGTCCTTACCTTATAGGAATAGCGGTCCTAAATACCCTCTAGGACTTATAGGATGGGACAGGTAATAGCAAGTGATAAGAACCCGTGACCAATCCACACATTTAATTAACCTTTACGGGGCGGGAAGGGTAGACTGTGATATGATGATGGTGCGCTAATATCTCATATGAGAATGATTGTTGGGTATTGCACCAACTTAATCCATATTATATTTAAACCTAGGACCCTTTCCCTTTACTTATATGATATGATGTTTTTCTTTAAAAAATTTATGTTTTACTTTCCAAAACCATTTATGTTTTTTCTCTCTTTTCGTTCAAAACTTTCAACTTATTTGTATCCCTATGCGCAAACCGTGTTTGTTTACACCTACTCTTCTTAAAGTCACAACAAAGAAAGGTCGGTAACCAGGGTAGTGGATCTTGAGGAGTGCCTAACACCTCCCCTCGAGATAATCTCAAGCCCTTACCCGAACTCTAGTTTCCTTCAAATCACTTTTCTTTTCTCTAAAAGTGTCCTAATATAATCGTTAGGTGGCGTCTCTTCAAATTCCATAACCCGGTTCCTTAAAAGGGAACGAGAGTTGTTTTGTCCATAATGTCGTAAACCCGATTCCGCCTTAAGGAAAAAGGGGGCGTCGACCGAAACAGTGATTAAAATATCTCTGATCCTTGATTTACTGGCTACTAATTTATTTCTCCTACCTTATTTATGTAAACGTGTATTTCCAAGCTCTATCCCTAAACTAAACTTCTATGTATCTACCCCTAATTGACTACTTTGCACAAAAAGCTTGTTTGATTTCTTTCCTTAAATAAATTTTACTGTTTGAATCTGAATTCCTTAATTAAAGGAAGTCATGTGTGATTGATTCTTAATTGATATTCAGTTTCTTAACTGTTTTCTTGCCTTATTTCTTCCTGATTTTCACACTATAAATGAGCGACACTTTCATACATGACACTCACTCATAGTCTTTCTGAACATACACGTATACATAATAGTATTATTTCTTCTTGTATGCATTGTGTCCAATTTACAAGACCTGCTAATTTACTATTTGTTTCTTTGAAACTAGTATGTCATAATTTAAGCTTTAGCACCACAACAATGTGTTTATTTACTGCTTTTGTATCCATGTCTACCTACTATTTCTGTATAGTTCAACACTCAAATTAGCATGATGATTTCTTTCTGCCTGTTTCTATTATGAATCCCAAACCCCTGGCCCCATGTGTTTTAATTATGGCTTAAGGCATGGCAATATGCAAATTATTGTCCATGAATTAAACTTGATCCCATGGTATCCTAGCCCATAATAGTGTGTTCTAACAAGCTTATGGGTGTGCTAGCATTCTCCATTGCTGGGTATGACCACAAGCCTGCCCTTACCCCTTTCAATTCCTCTATTCCCCCTGAACCCCTTATGTATACTTATTTGTAGCTATATCCATGTCCTCTCCTTCTTTTTATAATTTTGCTTCTGTACTTGCACACTCTCTTAGTCTTTAATTTCTCTCCCCCCCCCCCTTGTAAGCCTTGCCTTGGGGCCCTTGAGCTCCCTCTAAACTTGGACGTACTTGAGGGTTGGCCCTTCCACACTGCACTTGTCCCCAAACTGATAATACATTTGAGTGTGAGCATTGCCTGGTGTCTGTTTGAGGCTCTTAGGGAACTTTGACACACTCAAATTGGAGAAAGGCTTTGGAACATGATCTTTTAGAGTTGATTTACCTCATATTTCTAACATGAAGTCTGAATCAGGCTCTTCTTGGTTGTAACTTAATCCAAATTTTTCTGATTTCTCTTACCTTATTTATGTAACCGTGTATTTCAAAGCTCTGCCCCTAAAATAAACTTATATGTATCTACCCCTAATTGCCTACTTTCACGAAAAATTTGTTTGACTTCTTTCCTTAAATAAATTTTACTGTTTGAATCTGAATTCCTTAATTAAAGGAAGTCTTGTGTGATTGATTCTTAATTGATATTTAGTTTCTTAACTATTTTCTTACCTTATTTCGTGCTGATTTCACACTATAAATGAATGACTCTTTCATTAATACAACACACTCACTCATAGTCTTTCTGAACTTACACGTATACACAATAGTATTCTCCCTTCTTGTTTGCAAAGTGTCCTGTTTACAAGACCTACTATTTTTCTCTATTTGTTTCTTTGAAACTAGTATGCCCTGATTTAAGTTTTAGCACCACAACAACGTATTTATTTATTGCTTTTGTATCCATGTCTACCTACTATTTCTGTATAGATCAACACTCCAATTAGTATGATGATTTCTTTCTGCCTGTTTCTATTATGAATCCCAAACCCCTGGCCCCATGTATTTGAGCTATGGCTTAAGGCATGTCAATATGCAAATTATTGTCCATGAATTAAACTTGATGCCATGGTATCCTAGCCCCTAATAGTGTGTCACGACCCGGATTTTCCCCCAACATCAGGATCGTGATGGCGCCTACTCGTGGTAGCTAGGCAAGCCACTGTATTCATACTATCCTATTTTTAATAATATTTCATCATTAATTTATCAACAAACCATAACTTTAACTAAATAAGTGCGGAAGACTTTATCGAAATAGTATTAAGCAGTTTCAAGGTAAAACCATACTGAAAATACTCTACCCAAGACGTGGAGTCACCAACTCACGAACTACTACTGAATACTACACATAAAAGTCTGAAAGAAATATAACATAATCTGTGTGTCTCGGAACAAAGAGACTACAGCTAAAACATAAGTAAAGAGAGAGACGCCGGGCTTGCGGACGTCCGCAAGCTACCTCGGTCTCAAATGTGATTAACTTCCACGCAATCGATTTACTGCTGCTGCTCCTGATCGTAACCTGGACCTGTGCAAAAACGCACGAAGTGTAGTATCAGCACAACCGACCCCATGTGCTGGTAAGTGCCTGGCCTATCCCGGCGAAGTAGTGACAAGCATAGGACCAGACACCCACATAAACCTGTGTAATTCAATATATATGCATACCACAGAATAATATATATATATATATATATATATGTATATATATATATATATATGTATATATATATATATATGTATATATATATATATATATGTACATAAACATTTATAAGGAAATACTCTACTCTGCAATAACAATCAATTACTCATAATATCCAGATTAATCTAACCCACAGAATTAAATCTTACTTTCGTGTCTCAATTCTTTATTTTTCTTTTCATATCTCGTGGTAGGCGTACCACCCGCTCCCAACTGTATCAATAAATTATATCTTGTGGTAGGCGTACCACCCGATCCCATTGTATCAATAATTATATCTTGTGGTAGGCGTACCACCCGATCCCAATTCTTTAATATATATATTACCACAACTAACAAGAATTAACCAAGTAATAACACAATAAGGAATATCTCAAAGAACTCAACAATTAACAACAGTTAATAAGTTCACAAGGAAAACAAGGTATAATGGAAACACAAGTAATATCAAGTCAAGGAATAGCAAGTAGTTGCACGGCATCACCCAAATAAAATATAATGGAAAAACAAGTAATATCAAGTCAAGGAATGGCAAATAGTTGCACGGCATCACCCTTCGTGCTTTTACTCTCATCCTCACCAAATAAGCAAATAAAGTGCACGGCATCACCCTTCGTGCTTTTACTCTCATTCTCACCAAATAAGCAAATAAAGTGCACGGCATCACCCTTCGTGCTTTTACTCTCATCCTCACCAAATAAGCAAATAAAGTGCACGGCATCACCCTTCGTGCTTTTACTCTCATCCTCACATCCATAGTACGGCATGATCCTTCGTACATGGTTCAATAACAAGGCACGGCATGATCCTTCGTGCATAATCGATAAAACGTGGCATGGCATTAACCTTCGTGCATAAATAATAATAAATCATGGCACGGCATCACCCTTCGTGCATTATCACTCTTCCTCACCCAAATAACAATCACAGTTAAGGGCAGAGAAAGAAAACAACAAATCATGAACCGTCCCGGCAAGGGACACAATAATCATTTCAACAAAGTCCCGGCAAGGGCAATCAATATCTCACTTCATAACAAGTCCCGGCAAGGGAGAACAATAACAATTCCACAACCCGGCAAGGGTCCAAAAAGTTATCTTTTAATATGTCTCACAACAAGTATTAATAACGACTCACGGTCATGCAAGACGCCAGGTGTATGGATGCTCGTCACCACAGCCCATACACCGCACTCGATCACATAGCACATAGCACATAATCCTATTCCCTCAAGCTAGGATAGAACAAACACTTACCTCGAAAGTTTACGAACAATTCAATCCGTAGCAATGCCTTGCAATTCAATCACCTCGGATGCCGAATCTCAAACCGGCGAGAATTCTAGTCCGCGACGCCTTTTCTCCTCAACCGGCCTCCTCGCGCTTCCAATCTATTCAAATTCATACAAGCATCGATGAAGTTCGATTTCTAAATGATGGGGTTTAGCCGTACATATCTGAAATACGTCCCTTAATGATACTACAATGATCCAATATAGTTATGTAACTTCAATCTACAATACCACATTCAATAGGGCCAATTTTAGTCATAAATCCCATAACTTGTGCCATCTAGGCCTATTATCAAACATCTTGTAGGCATAAATATTTACACCTCTTAACTATAGCATTGGTTCCTCCAACTATCACCATTAACCAACAATTCATCTTCCTATCATTCTTTAGCAATTTATACTCCTAACATCATGTGTGTGGTCAACCATTCACACCCACACCAACAAAATTCCAACAAATATACACATTTAAATCCCTACCATGTTCATGTATTTAAATTGGGGAATTATGGCTTCCAACAACCATACTATAAGTTGTAATACTTGATTCATACTCATATTCCCATAATAACACCATATGTGTAAGTCTAAGGTGTAGGATTACCTCTTGTAGATCAAATCTTGAAAGACAACTTTGGGGTGTTCTTGAGAATTTTGAAGAAATCCTATGAAATCCAACCAAAATCATGTTGTAACTAGTGATTGAGAAGAGAAATCACCATGAAAACACACTTAAAAGCTTACCTTAGGAGTGCAATTGAGTGCCTTGGTCGAATTGGGGGTGTTGGGGAAGCCCTAGGCTTGAGAAATGACTCAAATTCTGTCATTTCCCGTCCTTAGGTATATTTAGGGCCTGCTACTAGCGCGCCCGCGCTAATTAGCGCGAGTTAAGGCAGAAAATAACCCATTAACGCGGGCTACTAGCGCTCCCGCGCTAAGGCCGCGCTACTGACACATGCCCAGTAAAATGATCATAACTTTTTGTATATACATCCAAATGACACACGGTTTATTGCGTTGGAAACTAGACTCAAGGGGCTTTAATTTGACAGGTTGTGGGTCACACAACTCTTTATATAACGGGAGATATGATCGTTTAAAGTGAGGTCTTGTGCACACTCATTTACATCTTCGCCTATTATGAAGTTTTCCAACTTTAAAAGTTCCCGTTAACCATCCGAAATCACCCCGAGGCCCCCGGGACCTCAACCAAAAATACCAAAACCTCCTATAATATCATGCAAACTTTTTCGTGCGATCACATCGCCAATATCACACCGTTTTCATCAATTCAAGCCTCAAGTTCATGATTTTCATTCTTTTGGTTTTCAAAACTTTCAAACTTGAAACTCAAGGTCCAAAACATATCAAACGACATCCAAATGTCACCAAACTTTGCAGAAAGCACATATATAATATTTAAGACTTGTACCGGGCGTCGGAACCAAAATACGAGCCCGATACCAAGGTCAATTAATTCATTTTCCTTTAACAATTACATCAAAAACAATTTCACAGAAAAATTCATAACTTGGGCTCTAGGCCTCTGAATTCGACTCCGGACGCATGTCCAAGTCCCATATTTTCCTACGGACCTTCGGGACCATCCAATCGCGGGTCCGGATCCGTTTACCGAAAATGTTGACCGAAGTCAACCATATCAATATTAATATTATTTTTATCCAAATTTCTCATAGAATTCATATTTTCTATCACAAAAACTTTCCGGCTACATGCTCGGATCGTGCACGTAAATCGAGGCAACATAGAATGAGGTTTTCAAGGCCTCAGAAGCTCGAAATGATTAATAAAATAAGTGATGACCCTTTGGGTCGTCACAATCTCCACCTCTAAAACAACCGTTCGTCCTCGAACGGACAAAAGAAAGAAGTACCCGAGTCAGGAAACAAGTGTGGGTAGCGGCTCCGCATATCAGACTCGGACTCCCAGGTCGATGCCTCAGGAGGCTGACCTCTCCACTGAACACGCACAGCATGATAACTCTTCGACCTCAACTGTCGAACCTGCCGGTCTAGAATGGCCACCAGCTCCTCCTCGTAAGATAGATCATTGTCCAATTGGACAGTGCTAAAATCTAACACGTGCGATGGATCGCCGTGATATTTTCGAAGCATGGACACATGAAACACTGGATGCACAACTGATAAGCTAGGTGGTAAGACAAGTTTATATGCCATATCTCCCACACGATCAAAAATCTCGAATGGGCCAACAAACCTAGGGCTAAGTTTGCCCTTCTTTCCAAATCTCATCACACCCTTCATAGGCGACACTCGGAGCAATACTCGCTCCCTAATCATGAATGTTATCTCTCGAACCTTGCGATCTGCATACCTCTTTTGTCTAGACTGAGCTGTGCGAAGCCTATCTTGAATAATCTTGACCTTATCTAAGGCCTCCTGAAATAAATCTGTACCGAATAACCGAGTTTCTCCCGGTTCAAACCATCCAACCGGAGAACGACACCGCCTACCATAAAATGCTTCATAAGGAGCCATCTGGATGCTCGATTGATAACTATTATTATAAGCAAACTCTGCCAAAGGCAGGAATTGATCCCATCAGCATCTAAGGTGACCTGATTAGCACCTCCTCGCTGAACCGTGTCTCTAAGGTCACATAAATAGGAATCATTATATTGTTGATCGCGGATACGCTCCAATAATGAAGAGCGAGCGATCGCACAAGCTAGTGCTCGACTAGGCTCAGAAATATCCAACCTCACAAATCGATTGGCCAAGGACCGAACATCCAAAGCAATTGGCCTCTGATTGACTGGAATATAAACAAGACTGCCCATACTGGCTGACTTCCTACTCAAAGCGTCAGCCACCACGTTTGCTTTTTCCCCGATGATATAAAAAGGTGACATCATAATCTTTCCGCAATACCAGCCACCTTCTCTGCCTCAAATTCAACTCTTTTGTTTAAACAAATACTGAAGACTCTTATGATCGGTGTATACTTCACATACTACACCATACAAATAATGCCTCCGGATCTTCAATGCGTGAATAATCGCCGCAAATTCTAGATCATGCACTGGGTAATTCTTTTCATGCATCTTCAACTGCCTCGAAGCATAGGCAATAACCTTGCCATCCTGCATTAACACTACACCAAACCCTGTACGAGATGCGTCACAATAAACTGTATAAGGCTCTGCACCCGTAGGTAGTATCAACACTGGCGCAGTGGTCAAGGCTGTCTTGAAGCTCGCCTCACACTCCTCTGACCATTGGAACTGGACACCCTTCTGGGTCAACCTGGTCATCGGGGCTGCAATAGAAGAAAACCCCTCTACAAATCGACGGTAGTAACTTGCTAATCCCAAGAAACTCCGGATCTCGGTCACTGAAGCTGGTCGAGGCCAATTCTGGACTGCCTCAATCTTCTTTGGGTCTACCTGAATACCTTCCACTGATACAATGTGACCCAGAAATGCTACCGAACTCAACCAGAACTCACATTTCAAAAATTTGGCATATAGCTGATTATCCTTCAGAGTCTGCAAAGTCACTCTGAGATGTTGCGCATGCTCCTCATGACTGCAGGAGTATGTCAATGTGGAAACAATGAAGACTACAACGAACAAGTCTAAATAAGGCACGAACACCTCATGCGTATGCACATATCCATGACTCTGAAGTCTGGCCATAAGAGTTGTTCTTAAATTACAACATCGTCAATTAACCCCGTTATCAAATACCTTATTCTACAAATTCCACTTTACTCAGAATGAGGTATGGAGACCTCGTGATTATTTTTTTGAATTAATGAGTCATATTTATACACACCTGGGTGCTCGTCTCAAAGGCTAAGTTCAACGGTTTCAAAATAGAAATGGCTAAATATGAATAGAAACTATACAACAATTGTCAAATAGTCCTAACGGGCATGACTCTTATTTACGAATGCAATACGAAAATATTAATTTCATAAAAGAAGAATTTTAAACACATAAACTCTTACTACCAGGACCCAGTCCTCATATGATATCCACCGCAGCTTGAAGCTCGGCTTAGAAATATTTCACATTATGCCAAAAATTGGAGGATCTCATCCTCAACTCTGAATCAGAGTGCTTGCACATCATATCATCTGAAATTTTTCATTTCCTTTCTTTCTTCCTTTCAATAATTGTCCGTCAAAGATAATCACGACATAAAATAAGCCCTCATACTGATAGGGAGCACAATTAACGATTAAAATTAGTTATCCCGAAAATTATATCAAAACCCATTGTAATAAGTAATATAAAGTCACTCTTAGCCTCATGGATATTTTAGTGACTAACACCTAATAATAGGGATGTCTATCCTCATGTAATATCTCAACGTGAGTATTTCCCTAAGTAGATTTGATGATTACGATGCTCGCTCATGAATGGAGCATGTTAAAAGGACTCGCCTAAATTTTCTTTCAAAAACCAAATCAAATTAAGGGAAAATTATTCTGTCTATAACAATCTAAATTATACGTGTGATGACCACATTTGGTGTAGTGACCTCCCTCATATCATAAAAATTATATCAATGGCTGGGTCTCTCCACCTCTAGGATTTTCACCTCCACCTCTAACATCATAACCTCTACATCTGGCTGGCCATGTAGGATAATTATTAACTGCAATGGAGCGTGTAGCCTGAGTGCTTTCCTAAAATTGTATTTCTCCAATATTCCACATTCACAGCAATTCCTTTAAGGATCAGTTAACTTATTGCTCATTACAATATATATTCGGACACAGTCATTGTGACCTGGTACAACCGTTCAGATCGCACATACTACATATTGCAGAGAATCTCGGGGGTGACGTCTTCAGAACATTTTCTTAAAATAGAGTTTAGTAGATAGCGTTACATTGGCCGGTTTGCCCTCTTCGTAGGCTTGTCACAAACATCGACGGCCAATTTCCTCTTTTGCTATGTTGGCTTAACACTGCTGAGCTACCCCATTTACTCATATACTCTTCGTCATTCTCTGGGGGCGATTCTTACCCCATGAAAAGAACCAACCTTAAATATGTATAAATTATTTGGAGGACCTTTCCATACCATATATATACATTCCAATAACTCACCATATTTGTCCTTCACAACTCCAACACATCGACCGGACGTCTAGGTCCGTTGAAACCCAACACGATTTATTGGATGATCTCCTGATATAATTGCATCTTCCGTTGGGACCATAACTGGTGTGGTAAATACATTATCTTCCCACTACTTCTGTTTTCCCTCCATAGCACAGTAAAATGAACCCCCTCGCATTCGTCTATTCCCACATTCTGTAATTCCTCATAACATCGGTCAAGCACGATCCCGTGGGTTCTCAAAAGATGCACCGCTGAAGGTGGTAGGGAAGAGTTTGGTGAAACCTATCCGACCTCCGTAAAACTATTAAAGGCATAGTTGATCTATCACCAGCCTGTGCCATTGTTCGGCTAAAGAAGCGGTACGTGACTTCGCCATTCGTGGGAAGACAAGAGTAGAAATTCAATTTAACATTTGAAGAATGAATTCGCACGATAAGAAAGAACAAATGAGAGACTTTTCCTAACTCAATAGACTCTGGAGGACAAGTACAGACGTCTCCGTACCTACCTCTCAAACTCCACTAAGCTTGTTCGTGTGTGGTGAGACCTATGTAACCTAGAGCTCTGATACCAACTTGTCACGACCCGGATTTTCCCCAAACATCAGGATCGTGATGGCGCCTACTCGTGGTAGCTAGGCAAGCCACTGTATTCATACTATCCTGTTTTTAATAATATTTCATCATTAATTTATCAACAAACCATAACTTTAACTAAATAAGTGCGGAAGACTTTATCGAAATAGTATTAAGCAGTTTCAAGGTAAAACCATACTGAAAATCCTCTACCCAAGACGTGGAGTCACCAACTCATGAACTACTACTGAATACTACACATAAAAGTCT
This sequence comes from Nicotiana noctiflora, assembly GCA_032618575.1. Lineage (NCBI taxonomy): Eukaryota > Viridiplantae > Streptophyta > Magnoliopsida > Solanales > Solanaceae > Nicotiana > Nicotiana noctiflora. The sequence continues at coordinate 9,201 of JASVEL010011337.1, read as the reverse complement.
GAAAGAAATATAACATAATCTGTGTGTCTCGGAACAAAGAGACTACAGCTAAAACATAAGTAAAGAGAGAGACGTCGGGCTTGCGGACGTCTGCATGCTACCTCGGTCTCAAATGTGATTAACTTCCACGTAATCGATTTACTGCTGCTGCTCCTGATCGTAACCTGGACCTGTGCAAAAATGCACAGAAGTGTAGTATCAGCACAACCGACCCCATGTGTTGGTAAGTGCCTGGCCTATCCCGGCGAAGTAGTGACAAGCCTAGGACCAGACACCCACATAAACCTGTGCAGTTGCAATATATATATATATATATATATATGTACATAAACATTTATAAGGAAATACTCTGCTCTGCAATAACAGCCAATAACTCATAATATCCAGATTAATCTAATCAACATAATTAAATCTTACTTTCGTGTCTCAATTCTTTATTTTTCTTTTCATATCTCGTGGTAGGCGTACCACTCGCTCCCAACTGTATCAATAAATTATATCTTGTGGTAGGCGTACCACCCGATCCCATTGTATCAATAATTATATCTTGTGGTAGGCGTACCACCCGATCCCAATTCTTTAATATATATATTACCACAAATAACAAGAATTAACCAAGTAATAACACAATAAGGAATATCTCAAAGAACTCAACAATTAACAACGGTTAATAAGTTCACAAGGAAAACAAGGTATAATGGAAACACAAGTAATATCAAGTCAAGGAATAGCAAGTAGTTGCACGGCATCACCCAAATAAAATATAATGGAAAAACAAGTAATATCAAGTCAAGGAATGGCAAATAGTTGCACGGCATCACCCTTCGTGCTTTTACTCTCATCCTCACCAAATAAGCAAATAAAGTGCACGGCATCACCCTTCGTGCTTTTACTCTCATCCTCACCAAATAAGCAAATAAAGTGCACGGCATCACCCTTCGTGCTTTTACTCTCATCCTCACCAAATAAGCAAATAAAGTGCACGGCATCACCCTTCGTGCTTTTACTCTCATCCTCACATCCATAGTACGGCATGATCCTTCGTACATGGTTCAAGTAACAAGGCACGGCATGATCCTTCGTGCATAATCGATAAAACGTGGCATGGCATTAACCTTCGTGCATAAATAATAATAAATCATGGCACGACATCACCCTTCGTGCATTATCACTCTTCCTCACCCAAATAACAATCACAGTTAAGGGCAGAGAAAGAAAACAACAAATCATGAACCGTCCCGGCAAGGGACACAATAATCATTTCAACAATGTCCCGGCAAGGGCAATCAATATCTCACTTCATAACAAGTCCCGGCAAGGGAGAACAATAACAATTCCACAACCCGGCAAGGGTCCAAAAAGTTATCTTTCAATATGTCTCACAACAAGTATTAATAACGACTCACGGTCATGCAAGACGCCAGTGTATGGATGCTTGTCACCACAGCCCATACACCGCACTCAATCACATAGCACATAGCACATAATCCTATTCCCTCAAGCTAGGATAGAACAAACACTTACCTCGAAAGTTTACGAACAATTCAATCCGTAACAATGCCTTGCAATTCAATCACCTCGGATGCCGAATCTCAAACCGGCGAGAATTCTAGTCCACGACGCCTTTGCTCCTCAACCGGCCTCCTCGCGCTTCCAATCTATCCAAATTCATACAAGCATCGATGAAGTTCGATTTCTAAATGATGGGGTTTAACCGTACATATCTGAAATACGTCCCTTAATGATACTACAATGATCCAATATAGTTATGTAACTTCAATCTACAATACCACATTCAATAGGGCCAATTTTAGTCATAAATCCCATAACTTGTGCCATCTAGGCCTATTATCAAACAAATTGCAGGCATAAATATTTACACCTCTTAACTATAGCATTGGTTCCTCCAACTATCACCATTAACCAACAATTCATCTTCCTATCATTCTTTAGCAATTTATACTCCTAACATCATGTGTGTGGTCGACCATTCACACCCACACCAACAAAATTCCAACAAATATACACATTTAAATCCCTACCATGTTCATGTATTTAAATTGGGGACTTATGGCTTCCAACAACCATACTATAAGTTGTAATACTTGATTCATACACATATTCCCATAATAACACCATATGTGTAAGTCTAAGGTGTAGGATTACCTCTTGTAGATCAAATCTTGAAAGACAACTTTGGGGTGCTCTTGAGAATTTTGAAGAAATCCTATGAAATCCAACCAAAATCATGTTGTAACTAGTGATTGAGAAGAGAAATCACCATGAAAACACACTTAAAAGCTTACCTTAGGAGTGCAATTGAGTGCCTTGGTCGAATTGGGGGTGTTGGGGAAGCCCTAGGCTTGAGAAATGACTCAAATTCTGTCATTTCCCGTCCTTAGGTATATTTAGGGACTGCTACTAGCGCGCCCACGCTAATTAGCGCGAGTTAAGGCAGAAAATAACCCATTAGCGCGGGCTACTAGCGCTCCCGCGCTAAGGCCGCGCTACTGACACATGCCCAGTAAAATGATCATACCTTTCTGTATAGACATCCAAATGACACACGGTTTATTGCGTTGGAAACTAGACTCAAGGGGCTTTAATTTGAAAGGTTGTGGGTCACACAACTCTTTATATAACGGGAGAGATGATCGTTTAAAGTGAGGTCTTGTGCACACTCATTTACATCTTCGCCTATTATGAAGTTTTCCAACTTTAAAAGTTCCCGTTAACCATCCGAAATCACCCCGAGGCCCCCGGGACCTCAACCAAAAATACCAAAACCTCCTATAATATCATGCAAACTTTTTCGTGCGATCACATCGCCAATATCACATCGTTTTCATCAAATCAAGCCTCAAGTTCATGATTTTCATTCTTTTGGTTTTCAAAACTTTCAAACTTGAAACTCAAGGTCCAAAACATATCAAACGACATCCAAATGTCACCAAACTTTGCAGAAAGCACATAAATAATATTTAAGACTTGTACCGGGCGTCGGAACCAAAATACGAGCCCGATACCAAGGTCAATTAATTCATTTTCCTTTAACAATTACATCAAAAACAATTTCACGAAAAAATTCATAACTTGGGCTCTAGGCCTCAGAATTCGACTCCGGACGCATGTCCAAGTCCCATATTTTCCTACGGACCTTCGGGACCATCCAATCGCGGGTCCGGATCCGTTTACCAAAAATGTTGACCGAAGTCAACCATATCAATATTAATATTATTTTTATCCAAATTTCTCATAGAATTCATATTTTCTATCACAAAAACTTTCCGGCTACATGCTCGGATCGTGCACGTAAATCGAGGCAACATAGAATGAGGTTTTCAAGGCCTCAGAAGCTCGAAATGATCAATAAAATAAGTGATGACCCTTTGGGTCGTCACAGTGTTGTAACAATCTTATGGGTGTGCTAGAATTCTCCATTGCTGGGTATGACCACAAGCCTGCCCTTTCCCCTTTCAATTCCCCTATTCTCCCTGAACCCCTTATGTATAATTATTTGTAGCTATATCCATCTCATCTCCCCATTTTTTGAATTTTTCTTCTACACTTGCAATCTCTCTTAGTCTTTAAGTTCTCCTTCCCCCCATAGTAATGCTTGCCTTGGGGCCCTTGAGCTCCCTCTGAACTTGGACGTACTTGAGGGTTGGCCTTTCCACAGTGCACTTGTCCCCAATCTGATAATACATTTGAGTGTGAGCATTTCTCGGAGTCTCTTTGAGGCTCTTAGGGAACTTTGACACACTCAAATGGGAGAAAGGCTTCGGAACATTATCAATTGGAGTTGATTTACCTTATATTTCAGACATAAAGTCTGAATCATACTCTTCTTGGTTGTAACATTATTCATATTTATGTGATGTATTTTTACTTTATTTCAGGCTGTAATAATTTGAAATAAACTCTTGGGGATGATAGTAAAAAGGGTGGGTGATCATGTATGCATATATATATATCTCATTATGTATTTCAAATCTGCATGCATATAGAAATCATACCTATATGCTCTTCTAAATCCTGTGTGTTCATTATCATCTAAAAATTATGCCTATAAGTACCTGGAAATCTAAATTCCTCATATGCATATAGAAAATTTTCCTATAGGACCTTTCAAATCCTATATATTCATCTTTTCATCTAGAAATCATGCTCATAAGGTTTTAAAACTTACAAAATTTGCCTAAAGGACCTTTCAAATCCTATATATTCATATTTTCATTTAGAAATCATACTCATAAGGTTTTAAAACAACTCCAGCATTTGGATATCATTACATATGTTTTAATAATTTCCGCACTTAGATATCATATTCATAGGTTTAAAATGAGTCTTCTGTATTTTTATACCATATCTACAAAAGGCTTAAAATCAACAATGCATAGAAAGCATGCCTATAAGAACTATTAATGGAATCTGAATCGCTTCATTCAAGTACAGAGCTGAAACCAGTAATAACAATGTATCATCATTTGTAGAATTTACAACCTTTGTAAAAACGTTCATTTCTTTAATTATCTGACTATCTGTTAACCAGTACGTATTTAGTTTATTTCATTAGTTTCTAAATTCAGTAGATACTATGCCTATAGAATCCTTGTACCATACTTAGGCAAGCCTTAGGTAAAAATTTTAAATTAAAATAGTTCCGTTAATAACTACAATGAACAGGTTGGCCTAAATTGGGCTTCTTATATGAATTGTGTAATAAATCAATTTGTCTCAACCTTTTTGTTTTCGCATGCTTAGTACTTAATCACACCTTAACTAGTATTTGTAAGTCATGCTAAATTATGTGCTTTTTTGGGTAAAAGAGGTATATCTAAGCCTTTTTATTTGTAATGTTCTTTCCCTCAAATTGGTATACATGTTTTTTGTATGTCGCCTTAGAATTTTACATTCAAAACACCAAATAAGCCTAATATCCCTCCACTTAGGATTCGTAGTCCTAAATGCCTCTGGTACTGATAGGATTGGGACGACTAATAGCATGCAATAAGTAAACGAGACCATTACGCACTTTAATACCTTAACAGGGTAGGAAGGGTAGATGTGTATATGTTGACCACGTGATAATGCCATGCATATCCCCCTCTTTGAGGAGTGATTACCAGACATTGTGTGGGATGATCCATATTGTTAATAATCACGGGACACCATTTCCCTTCGTTCTTTTCTCTTTTAAAGGACGTTCGAACTCGTTCCTTTAAGAAAAAAAATCAGCTATCTTTTAGTTTTTTCCAACTTTATTTGTTTGTGAACCCTTATGTGAAATTCCCCTCTTAGATGAAGTTTTATTCCTCTACATGTTATTTGCATCTAGATTCACAATAATAGTCTTGCCGGGAACCACACTAGTGGATCCTGAGGGGTGCCGAACACCTTTCCCTTGGGATAATTTCAAGCCCTTACCCAATCTCTAGTTACTCAAATCAAACCCATCTTAGTGTCCTAATGCACTTTAATAATTAGGTGGCAACTATTTAATTCAAATCCAATTCCCAATAGGGGACGAGTTGTCCTCCCAAATGTCATGAACCCGATTTCGCGAGAAAAAGCGGGTGCGACGGCATGGTGACTCTATCGGGGATCTTTTAGGCTTTTACCATTTCAAACTTTTATTGTGAATTTATGCTTCTTTACATGCAATTATTTGTTTATTTTTATTTACGAATTCAATTTTCTTTTCACTAGTAATACTGACTTATCTCCTTTTCTTTTCTTTACTACTTTTCATTACTCCTGCTTTTTGTTATGAAATTATTGTATTTCCTGATTTCTTAATGTGCAAATACATGACTACATGCCTTTACCCGTTGCATAACCATTCTCAACATCATATTCCACTCGTACCAACCCAAATCCTATAACACTGCTTATTATGAGTGGTTGTGCTCTTCCGATATTATTATCCCCTAAATCCACAAAAGGCATATTTGCTGTAAAACCAATCGATCAACAGTGTACTAGACAGTTCCATGTCTTTCTCCTTGAGTTGTCTGCTCAAGGGTGCCAGTCTAAAACCCTATAGAAACCTTATTCTGATTGAAATTATGCATGCAACATAATTAAACCTAGTCGAATCAGTTATGGTGTCCGCATAATGACTCTTTAAGATAGCCGAGTCCAAAGTCCATTGGGTTTTCCTAAAACCCAAACGGACATTATCTCATTCTGTGCATTTATTTGGAGAACTAAATGCTTTTGTGCTAATTGTTGATATTAAATAGTCAATTCTGGTAGGGGTAAGGGCCTATCATTATTTTGCTATAAATATACGAGGCATGAAGTCCCCAGATTCGGCATGGTCACCAACATCCACCTCAAATTGCTAAGCTGGTAGAATGGCTTTCACTCCAGTAATCAGACTCTTATCCGAAAATATTTGGGGAACCTTCCCTCTCTCCTGGAAATTCAACCCAATGACAAGATCATAGAAACTTCTACTTTGTTCTGGTATTGTGAGCGGTCAGTATTCCACTTCAGGGATATTGAATGGCACCCTTGCTAGAAAAAATAGGGGGATTGAATGGTCTTTGTGTTCATGTTTTGCGTCGTGGGATTGATCGCGACTAAGAAGGCAAGAATCCACACCAGACTAGCTATTGTAACTAAGACTCTAATGGAAGGAATTGACGGACAACCACTTAGACTCGTACCACTGATTAATGCAGAAATAGACGAACCCTAGAAAAGTGTCAACGGGTAGTCATATACTTCGAAGGTTGTAATTTTCTACTTAAACTTTGGCTTGTGAAACATCTCCAAAAGGGTGAGTACTGGCAAGAAATCCATCGAAGTGACTAGGATGATCATATCGTTTTTCATCATCCAAAGCGAATGAATTGCATGCCCGACATGTTCGCCCAATCGAAGAATGGGTTGAACTCTTCAAAAATTTGACTGAGGACTAGGTACAATGGATGTTCCAGTAGTTCCTAATCGAGGAGTTCATCGTCTGATCTAGGGACGCACCTTTCCTGATACTAATCGGCTTAAGAGGAACGTACCCTTACGTACCTCTTCGAGTTTTAAGACAAGTAGGCAGGAAGAAGGTTATACCTAGGGTCGACAAGATAAGTCACTTCCAAGCTAACTTCCAAAATGACAATAGTCCTTACAGGTGACAGGCTCAGCACATGCGGCACTACAATATCATCTTGGGAAGGGACACCATCGAACTTGATCGATACCATGCAGGTTGCACTCCTTATTATTCGGGATAGTTGGAGAATAATCATAGTGGTCTAGGCCAGCCTAGATTTGTTCGTGGTAACAAGATCATAGATTAAAAGGCCCAAGCACAGGTCAAGTAAAACCATCCGCGAAAGAGAATTTGAGAATACAAAAGCGAGTACCATCAGATATAGGAAGCCAATCAAAAATTAATTAAAGAGTGGAAGGATATGGAAATCAGTGCCAACAAATGACTGAGGTATCTGGAGTGAGGTATAGTGGAGTTGGAAAACATGTTTCTAAAGAGGGTCAAAGATTGCCGGACTGTTGAAGGAAGTGAAGGTAGAAATCTAGCCAGAGCCTACTTATAGTTGGGACTGCACGAGCTTTGGATGTTGTTCGATGGAGTCAATGATGCCAAGTTTGGGGAAGGTCCCTCTGGGACCAAATAGATAGGAGCTTTCATTTCTACTTTACTAAATGTTATAAGCTTGATGGCCACTAGTAATTATTTGTTTTTGTTATTTAGTGGCGATTTGGGATTCATCTACATTTTATTAATGAAATGAGGCATTTAGCATTTAAAGCTCTCCAAATCTACTTGTCACTAGGCCTACCTCGGGCGTAAAGATGTCCCAAAATTAGGACACATTTACATTCCCGCGCTGTGTGTTTAAATACTGCAACATTTCTTATTATTATCACTGACTTGTTACTTTTTTGTTATTACTTTATTCCCCTCCCAAAGGTTATTTCATGAACTTTTGCAACATCATAATATTTTATGAGATCCAGGGGCCCTCCACCTACTTTTCCTCTCAGTCCTATCAAGAACAAAAACAAAGTGAAAATGGAAGATTTGAACAACTCAACCGAACGAGTAGAGGTCACTTATGGTACTCTGGTCTCCAAGGAAAATATATCCCAACTAGAACAAAAGCTTTTGAAGTTTCAGGAAGAACTTGATCAAGTTTGGAATCTGGCAAATATGTCATTTTTCAACACCACTCCAGAGGTTAATTTCCCAAATGCTTAGAATCATGCACCTCCACAAAATATTCCAAAGCACAAAACCATCCCATTCCTCACCACTACTGCAATACTTTTCATACATCAAATAACACCCACCTACTCATCCCAGAACTCTATAACTCCACAAGTGACCACTGCCACACTCAACATAATATTCTGATGTATGTGGAGACTGTATCGCACAACACCCAGCCCATTTCAAGCACACCTGAGTCCGATGATAAGGACTTGCTCATCGAAAACCTTGACGAAGAGGTTAAAAATGTACTAGCAGAATTCAAGGCATTGAAGGTAGCAAGGGAATTGAGGGGCTAAACTACGAAGATCTTGGCATACAGCCTAATGTCAAACTGCCTAAGGGGTACAAACCTCCTAAGTCCTAAATATTTGATGGTACAGGGGATCCAAGGGTCCATTTGAGAATATGCTGGGACATATTTGTTGGAGTAGAAAAAGACAAGAAAATCTGCATGAAGCTTTTCATGAGGAGCTTGAAGGGAGATGCCTTATCCTGGTATATTCACTAATATCTGAAGATGTGGTCGAACTGGGTAAGCATGGCATCAAATTTGATGGATTGATTCTGGTTCAACACAGAGAATGCACTAGATGTGCTCTATATTCAAAATCTAAAAAAGAAACCCCCAAAAACATTCCGTAAGTATGCTACTCAGTAGAGGTCAGAAGCTCTAAGGTTAGGCCTGCTTTGAAAGAGAGAAAATGAACAAATCCTTTGTTTGAGCCCAATACCCACAATATTATGAGAGGCTGTGTTGATCAAAGGCCACAAATTTTTTGACATTATCAAGCTTGGAGAAAGAATCGAAAAAGACATCAAAAGCGGTATAGTTACGAATGTTGAAGCTTTGCAAGCTATTAAAATGCCTTTCAGTCAGGCAGTGTGTCCAAGAAAATAAAGGTGAAGCCATAATGGTGGCACAAAGAACCAAATCTCCTGTCAAATACCAATCACATATC